>JABUQX010026732.1:0-5000 GCA_015478945.1 Trachelipus rathkii | reverse complement strand
CCATTTGATAGAAAAAACTCTTTTATGAATTCTTTTCATTTGATTGATTAAGAAAGACGAAGAAATTTTATACTCTCTATCATATAACATCTTTAATCATAATGGCTTTAGAAATAAGAGGAATGAGTGAATCATACTTGGTGGTTAATCCGGCATATGTCTGCTTTCTACAGACGCAATACAAGATTTAAATTATAAAATTATAAAGCCTGAGACGGATTCTCAGTTTGCTAGAAGGATATTTGGTACCACAAACTGAAATTAAAATTAATTTGCATTCTGATACGTTTCATAATTTTGAAGTATGATTTTATTCTTCAAATGATGTTTCCCAATCATACAATATTTTTTAGATATGCTTTTAATTTTTTAATTAATTTATTTTTCATTTATTTTTTATAAATATTTTTTATATTTTTTTTCATATAATTTTAGTAACCGTAGTTTAGTTTATACTATTTATTAGCTTTGATAATGGGTTTTATATATACTCATGCGAAACTAATTGACAATTATATTATTTATTATCTCCCAGGTAGGTCTTTCGCCCAGTCAGTTGGACCAGCATATTCTTCCTTTTGGCCCCGAAACTCTTGATCCTAGAGGAATCTAGAAAACTTTTTCTCGGAGCAATGGTTTCCAATGCTAGTCCTCTTGAGTTATATATTTTCAAGTAGGGTTTCACCATTTCAGTGGAACTAGCATCTTCTTCATTTGACATCAAAACTCTCCAGAAGAACGTGTTTCTAAAGCACATAAGGATACATTGCTGGTCCAGGCGTTCTAAAAGCAAAAAAGTAAAGGACTGGGTTGCTAGCCCTGTCGTCCTAGAACTATGCGAAGAAAATTTCATATGTTACGATTGTCTCGAATATCCCCTCTTTTTATTACACTGGCCAACAAAGATTTTGCGGCAAAACATTTGAAGGTCATTTTATAGGTTTGTTGCCCTGATTCCGTATGACCTCCGTTTTCTAGATTGGCTCTAGTTTTATAGATACAGAGACAAAATACATTTAAGAAATTACATAGTTCAAACAAATTACATATAAATACGATCTAGTTATATAAATTGTTAATGAGTAAGTAAATATAATGCTAATAGGTTTAAACACCTCAATTCAGTACAATGAATACAATTATGCGCATTAAAATGCTGTCTATTGATGTTACTGTGTGCAGAATGTGGACATCACGTTGAAGGCTCCAACATTAGTCTGCCATCATTGGTTATCCCTTTCCCTTGGTATCTTTCTTTCATCACCTTGATATCTTGATGGACCTCTCACCTTGTCCTATAACATCCTAGATTATCGGAAACCGATCTAAGTGATTGTGAACTGACCTCCGTCCTGGAATCAGGTGAAACGTCTTGAAGTTGAAAGCATTTTTGGCCCCACGACAATGCTCGCAAAAAGTTCTCAAACACCGAGTCAATATCTTCAGCCAAGCTTCAATGATCAGTCATGGAATTTATAAAGCTTATTTCTTGATGATTTGGCAAATTTGAGGGCGGCTAAAGATTCCAGCTTGTTTTCGTATATAACATGAAAAAATTCTCAAATATATTTGAAACTTCACATCTTTGTCTAGGGCCTAACATTGCTTCATCAGTCTAGTTTGATGTGAGGGTGGAATAATTTTTTTCCCATGTAACGCAGTGGTTCGTTAATGATTTTGATGCACTACAGTCATATTTTCCCTAGCAGGCATCCACTTTTTCCCAGTGGTCTTCTTAGCCCTATCCACAAGCATATGAAACAAGGGTAATTAGTATATCCGCTTTGCTGCCCAGTAAGATGTTGACCCATCTTCAATCAACGCATATAGACCACTGGTGTTTTTTATTTAAGCTTTTGCAAGATCATTCTTATATTTTCATTTCCTCTTTCAGTTTTGTTGAGTAACCTAGTTGAATGATGCATAATATGCCATTGTTCAATAAACACACTTCAAGCTTCTTTGAACTATCCATAAACAATCTCAATCTTCTGGTCGGTATTAGTAACCCATTTGGAGTAGGATCCAGGGATGTCACGTATACAGGTCTTTTCTTCCAATGAATATGGAAGAAGTACTACTCTTTGTCCGAAAATAAAGTTATTTTACATTCGCCTTGAGACAGTTCTTTTCACTTAGTCTAGATGCTAAAGCTCCGAATCTTGCTTGGAGAGACTTAACTTTCGTAATATGATCTTCTCCTGGGAGAACTGTTGCTGTGTAAAAGTACTTTCTTCATATTCACTACCACTTTGCACGTGTGCACCCAAATCTGGATATCGTTCTTCATCAGACCATGTAGGTTCTGGAGTGTAGTGCAAACTGGATGCGGGACATCGTCGAGTGTGGTCGGTCGCTTCTGATTCCAAATGGATTCAAATTTCGTTTCTTGTACGATTTTGATTATACTTTCCACATTACAAACAATAATAACAGTCACTGTGGTGATTTTTTGGTTCCCGCCACCGCAACCACACAAATTTTAACTTTTTTTCTTCGTCCATTTTTTTCCCAACTGAGGTTAGATTTTCGCCCGTTTACAGACATTATGGGAAAGCCCAAGACTTTATCTTGTCTCCGAGTTTCATTCCAGAAGTAATGCCGGAGAGTGAGGGTGCTTGCTTCACAAAGTTTTAGTAATATTCTTCTTAGTTTCACTGCATATTCCAAGATGAGCAGAAAACATTAGGTTATTTTCAACGGCTCTTGTGAAGTTCATGTGTTCTGAAAATAGAAAAAATAAGTATTAATAAAGAAGAAGGTAGCTTAAAAAGAATAAAAGATGTTATAAAATCATGCAAATATGCATTAAAAAAAGATTTTGTTAAAACATATATATTTGACATACTGTATCTCAAGAACTAGGACCAAATGCTTAAAGAAAACAATGTTCATTGTCTGATTGTATCACAATATCTCTACATTCTCAATGTCTTTACTTAGAGAGAAAAAAAATTTTTTTTTTGTTGGCGTGTTATTAGACATTCTATACCCTGATACAGCGACAGTGGTAACTATCTCTTTGTCTGTTTCGACTTGGTTTTATATATTATATATTTATATATATATATATATATTATATAATATATATATTATATATATATAATATAATATAATACATTTATATATAATATAATATATATATTATATTATATATATTAATATATTATATATATTATTAAGGTATTTATATATATAGTAATATATAATATATTTTGTTGTTTAATATTTATATTAATATATACTATGGTTCAATAAAATATAGTATAATAATTATATATATATGGCACTCACTCGTATATATAGATATATATTAGTAAGGTACCTACCGAGTCTTATTAGGATTATATTTAATATATCCTGATATATATTATATATATATTAGTATATAATTATTAAAAGATTCATTTTCACCTTATTTATATATTTATTAATATACTATTAGATATAATCTATATATGTATAATAATATATATATGTTACATTATATTCATTATTTAGTAGATATCAGATTTATTTATATCTCTAATCTTCTCTCTATCTACACTTAGTCATAAATTTCATCATTTACTTTATTTTTTCTCTATTCTCTATCTTTCTTTCTCTTTCTTCCCGTCTATCGTCTCTCTTGTCTTTCTATGTCTTGTCCTTCTCTTCTATTCTCTCGTCTACTGCTCCCTCTACTTATATCTCTTCTTTCTTCTCACTCTATCTCTTTCCTTCTTTCTCTCATTTCTTTGACGGCTGGAAACGTCGCGGCGTTGGGGCTGCCTCGCCTTCACCCGCGGGCCCACCGGCCCCACAGCCAGCGCCGCTCCGTCGCCGAAGTCGCGCGCCATCAGCTCGCCTCCAGTCCTCTTTGATGTTTCCGACTTTTTTTGTCTGCAAGTCAGCCTGTTCGCATGAAGTTTTTTAGCAGCGCTGACTCACTATACTTCTATAACCTTTTCATTTTTCATATGTCATATGATTTAAAATAATTTTATAATAATGAATTTTTCAAAATCTGGTATTACCACAAGAGAAGATAATAAAATATTGTTAATAATTTTATCTTTCTATAAATTTTTGTTTGTTTAAAATATCAATCAGCAAAGAAATTTTGAACTTCTAAATAGATGCTATATAACTAATAAACACAATCGTTCTTTTATTAAATAGACAACAATATATTGGAATTAAATAAAACTACTTTTAAAACATCTCTGGTATAGTGTTGGAGGCTTCGGCGGCTTAAGATACCCACAGATACACATGGAATAACCAGCTTTGTCCATAATGAGATTTTATTTCACTATGGTTTACAGAGAGGCGAAAGGCTAAGCAACTACGGTCCTTTTCATTCCTGCTGTTAACTACTCTTGGACCAGGTTGAATTTATGAGCTAAGCAAGATCCTCTGGAAGCTCTGGAAGACAGTTTTTGAGGAGATGATGATAGACAGATGCTAGGTTTACTGAAAGTGGCGAAACTCCGGTGAGAGTTGTCTAAACAGTTCGAGAACTGCAGGCGTCGAAACGGAGCCGAGAATGGTTTTCTGGAGTGTTTAGCGGTATGGAAGTGGGGCCAGGAAAATGCTGGATCAATATAACAGGATACGACCTCCTTGGAGATTATAAATTATTAGAAATTTATAGATTATTATATATAAATATATATATGTACTATATAATAGGTTTATATGATATTAATATATATCTCACTCGTTCAATTTATTCTTGTTATAATACATATCAAAATCGTATCTTTACTATTTGTATATATGTCTATTTCGATATCGTTCTCTATTCATGCATCTGACGCTTCTTACGCCTTTATCCTCGCATACTTTCTGATTTTTTATATGTATCTGCCTTTTACTTATTCTTTTCTTTTAATGTTTCATTTTTCCGAGCAGCGAGCCTGAGTTTCCGGCAGATTTTTGGTCCACTTTCTTTTCTCGACCATTTTCTGCGCGCGACATCTTTTCTGCCCATTTTTTGGTTTTGTTACCTAATTGGT
>JABUQX010026731.1:22500-38707 GCA_015478945.1 Trachelipus rathkii | reverse complement strand
CTCTATGAGGGCAACAGATGCCTATTCCTTTTCTCCCTCCTATGTCTCTCTCTACTCCTCATTCGTGCCGACTATACATTGGGCAGTTACTCATTCCTGCATGTTCCTTCCCCCACCAGTCGTAACTGCAGATGTTTTTCAACCTCTCTCTCGATTTTAATCGCTTGCTCTCTCATTCGTCGTATATTCCTGTGCTGGCATAATCTTCTCCCGAGACAATTCCTAGCCTGGAAATCGGTTCGTCAGCTTCCTCTGTCGCCTCGGTGTTGCAGCCGGCTAAGCGACTCTCTCATTAGATCTTCATCGATTTGCAGCCGTTAGCGTTTCGGCATTGTCGCCTTACCCGGGTCTGGAAATATCTCACGCCTCTCATCATCGTGGACCATTGTAGGCGCCTCATGCGCCTCAGATCTGCCGGGGGGTACTGTGACGGCACTGCTCTGGGAAGTGGAAAGAACATCTAATACCTAAGGCCTGGAATTCAACAGACAGCCGGGAAATCTACAGCAAATCTTCACTCTCAGGTTCTATACGTAGTCTCGACACATTTTCTAGGCTTCTATGACTTTTTAAACATTGATCTGTCTGTCGATTTTCGATCTGGGAATAACTACCGCACGCCACTCCCAACGATAAACGTTTTTCGAAATTTTCTACTCACTATTTACCTCAACTATATTATCTCAGCACAACGGACATTGTTTGATAAGCTTTTCATTATTAAGGTTTTTTCTCTCTCTAAGAGAATATTTAATGATTATATAAATTTATTATATTATGATAAATATGAATACATATATATTAAAAATACGGCAAATTTATGATAGTTAATTTATAATCCAAACCATCAAACAATGAGGTGAGTTTAGAAATAGGGCAGCTATTAAGTACTTTTTATTTTTTTCAGGTAATATAGACGATAAGTTAGGGAACTAGTAATTTTTAGTTCGGTTGGAGCCTCAAGCTGAGGTTTTAGAAATAGGTTGCAACGAAAACGCATCAGATTGAATAGCGTTATACAACCAAGTAATTGATCTAAAATTATCAGTAAAAACAAAGGTGAAGTGTTCATGCATGCCAGTGAAAATTTGCGGAAGGCTTAGGTAGCGTTCAAGCGATTAGCCTAACTTAGCGGTCGGAGGCTAGAGTAATAGAGAAAACTAGTGGATATTTGAGTTTACCATGTTTCAATTATTAAGTATATATTTGGGGAAATATTACAGCTCTGGATAGGCGTTTATTTCCACACATATCTATTACCTTCCTAGTGGAACGTTGGCAGTTTACATTACGCTATTTGGAGAGTGGGCCCAAGCTGGGTAATAGTAGAGCAGAGGTTAAATAACCAAAAATGTTTAAATTTTAGGGAGCTTTTTTTATTATAATTTAACCATTAAAGTTAATAGAGGTCGCATAGATCGATATTTACTATACCAACCTAGCGGGCTTGTGCGGTTACATCGCTAGTTTAGAGAGGGCCAACGCGGTCAATCATGTAGTTACGGCACATGATGTGTGACAACACCCAATGCTCTAAACGATTCTAGATACTTGTTTCATACTATATGCTATAATCATCAGTTGTATGCTAAAATGACGCGTCGCTGGAATCCGCGCCGGGTGTTTACTTGTCCGGAGCTACCGATCAACCGCCCTCGATGGGGTATATCCTATCGTGCGTTCGTTATCTTAGCAGTTTTAGTAAGAGAGCGCAAGCTGGGTAATAGTAGCGCAGATGGGTGTATAATTTACAAAATAATTCTCTCTCTCTCTATTCTCTCTCTCATTTCTCTCTCTCATTTCTCTCTTTCTCATCTCTTTACTTCTTCTCTCTTCACTCCTTCTCTACTCCTCTCCTCTCTCTCTTCTCTCTCTCTTTCTACTCTTTCTTCTTATTCTATCTCTCTCTCTCTCTTATCTTCTCATCTCTCTCTCTGCTCTCCTCTCTCTCTTCTCGTTCCAAGAAGTTATATCAACAACATTCTAGGTCTAATTTTTAATTAATTATAATCTGTTTCCTGCGTGATGTTTTATACATAATTCGTAATGGGCTTTATGCGAAGTATATCTGAGGAGAACTTCGCCTTTTTCTGCACGTATATGCTATATACATTTTAAAACAGCTCACTCCCAAACTAGATTGATTTTTGTCGAGTGTGTTTAGACTTTCAATATATCATAAATGTAATGCTGCTTTATGTCGTTATTGGTTTGGTATATCATCCGGGGAGTAAACCTCTTTTTTCCTGCTAGTCTATCGCATGTTCACATTCAGACAACAAAGCCTTGCCTCGAATCGTAACACAGATTTAATTGTGACCTCACTTAACTCCCCTTCAACATAAGCTCCGATCATATTTCTTCCTCGTAGTAAAATTCTTGGGTCTGCCAGAACTAATGTATCTCACTTTCGCATGGTGTGACCATTATGCGTAAACTCATCCCCCTCAATAGCTCTTTAATCCCGTTCGCTACCATTCTCGTCGTTTTGGTTTATTTTGTGTTTTTTTAGGTACCAAGTGGGTCATCCTCACTTGTAATTTGAAAGTAGGAAAATAAATTGTATAGCCACATTAACTTCTCATCAACCTTAAAGAAGTGGTCCTAAGCATCCAGCTTCAATATTATTATATATTTTATTAATTATTCAAAATTTGACAAACTTGAAATTATCTGGCGCCACTTTTACGTAGAACATCCCGTAGATAATTCTTACCACTCGTGTAGTGCTTATATTAATAGACTTTAGATATACCACGATGGTCTAGCGGGCCAGATATAATGCCTTATTTAACATAATATCAATATGACCTTACAAAAAAATTTAAAAATCAATAATAATGACTAACTACGTTGTAAAAGGTTCAAACACATTGATAACACTCTATGATAATACAACTAAATTCTATTTTGTTTAAAGTATCTCCCCAATTCTTGGACATCTATTCGAGGAATACTTTAATCTTCGGATGAAATACTTTTATATTCAGATAGGTGAGGGATCGTCTCTATTTATAGGATCCCAACCGCAAAACTGTCCGGAATACATGTTTAGGACTCGCTTTACAGGTTGAGCGTGAAAAGAGGCTAGGTCAGGTAGAACCCTCTCCCACTACATATGAGTGGTAATGATATACTACAGATTAATTATATCTTTTTCTAATATCTCATATTATATTAGTGAAACTAAGAAAATAAGAAGGTAGAACTTTTATACTTTCCTGAGTTAGGGATCAAAATATATTGGGATTGCATCCTCAGTGACGTTACACCTGTCATTATATCAAATATGCTGTCACTATGGCTATATCTGTAAGTAAATACAGTGTTATTCATGATGGACGACGGCGCATCAAGTTAGCTTGACACTCAATAAGAAAACATATGAATAGATTAAGCCAATTGATTCCAAGTATAGTCTTACTTTATTCTAAATGACTTCTCCACTCACTCTCAGCTGTTTATAAACAAATAAAGTGTATCATTTTGATACTTCTAATGTCTGACTCTTCGTTCGGGTTTTTCTTCGTGTATCATGTATGTAATTGATTTCATTTATCTATGTCTATAAAGGTGGCTTTTTACTTTGTACGTGTTAGTAATGGGAATGTAATAGCATTACCTAAAAACTCTATATCAAACACATACAATCACAATGTTTGAGATAGCTTTTTAGGTAAATATATTGTTTAGCGATAAATTGTCTTAAATTTGTAATAACAGTTAATTTTTCGTTTCTCTCACACTTATTGGAAGGAAAATATCCATTATAAACTCTAACTACTTAGCATGCTAGTCGATCTATTCAGAGTACTGTTATTTAGGGTTCACATAAATTGAAGATCATGCAGATATTGAACATCTATGTCTGTAACGGCAATTATTACACAAATCATAACATAATTATTTAAAATGTGATACTATTATTTATTTTTGATTTTAACGTACCATAATATGTCACAGGTAAATGTTATTATTATGAGCACACGCACTATCAAGCCCAATTAAGAATACCGCTTGTATAGCACTTGAAAACCTGTTATTTTCGCTTACAGTAGTATTTAGACCAATTGCCTATGTCGTTCGTAGCAAGCTTAAACTCCGCTTTATAACTTTAATTTTTATTTGTAGGTATTTAATCAAATTTATGTTTCGTTTTGCAATCAGTACTCGAATAGCACATACTTCAACAGTTGTGCCGGACATAAATTATACTGCACTATTACTGTGAAAGTGGTAATCTATTTGTCCTTAAAGACCATGGAAAGACACTTAAGGATTTTTTTATGTGTATTTAGGGGCGAATCTTTTCAAGCTTACCAGGAGTTTGATGCTCTTAAGAATGAAACCCAATTGAGGGCATTCAGGTAATTGTGAGGAGTACGGTGGCGCATGGTTTCTGGGTAACAATTCGAGGAGGAGCCATAGGTTTAAGTTGATTTTTTCATGGGTAGGAATTTTGTACCTTTGGTACTGTTTCTATAATTCGGGGAATTCCTGATTGGGTTAATTTCCCGTATCAACTAAAAAGGAAGTAGAATGGATGAGGTATTAATATTTGTAGGAATCAGTGTTCCCTTTATCATATAATACTCTAATGATGGGTTCTTATTTTGACATTTAACTGGATTAGAAATACTAAATAAGATACGTAACTGACAAGTTACAATAGAATACATACAGGAGAATCTGAATGGATTGTGGTGCGGACCTTTTCATACACTATGGCCAACCGATTCCCTTTTGAAGATTCATAGTGCATATTTTTCAACATCTACAAAATCAATAAAAAAGATTAATCATCTACTAAATGCATACTCTCTCCGAGAAAGCTTATGCTCTCTTCTTAATTAGTTTATTGTGAATTCTCTCTCTGGGTCGTTTATTCGCAGTCTCGGTAAAAATAAAAGTACGTATAGCAGGAGTCTTTCATTCTCACGATGCTCAATAAATGACATATTAAGGACTCAATTAAGTCGAGTGAGATGGAGATATAGAACTTTTATCATCAACATTTATACAGAAATCAATAATGGTTAATAATTCCAAATAGAATCATTACATTTCAATCAATTTAGAATTACATGAATCGATATTTCCGGAGATATATTAATAAATAGATTAAATAAACAATCCGTTTCAATAATATATGCTCGATAGATATAGTTCTTCAGAGTGAACAATAGATAATACATACATAATAATGACTTATTGAATCACAAGTAACTAGATGATCTAAATAAAATATCAAAATGAGAAAAGGACTAATCATAGTACTTTAATTTATAATTAAATTAATAATCAATAATATAAATCTACTAAAATAATAATAATAAATAAATAATTAAAGGACTTTTGTAAGAAGGTCCCCTACCTTCATATCAAAATAATGTACTAAGATTACTTATGAATATCGATTCATTCATAACTGTTGATTGTGTTGCACAAATAATTTTATGTCTAAATTTTCTAGTTGCTGTATTGTTGTCTGTGGTTGGGAATGTTGTAGACGTCAAATTTACGTGATATTTCCTTCTATCAAAATATTTTACATGTGCTTTAATGGACTTGCTGATACTTTTGTAGTTTTTTTCCTTTTCTTTATTTTCCTTTTTGACTTGCTTAATCTCTCTATATATATATTTTTAGTGGCAATATATTGGTATTATCACAGCTGTTTTAGTATTTACTTTTTTTTAATGCTTGATATAAGTAATACTAGCTCTTTTTACTTTGGATGTACTTTCATCTAGATGACAATCACTATTTGCTTTATATATTGGAGAATCATTGCCATTACGTTTAATATTTACATTGGCTGGCTTGTTATTATTCAACTCTTTAGGAAGCAGGAATTATCCTGATTTTCTTAAAACTCGCGTTTCGTAAGGTTTTGGGCAACTGTAATAATTAAGAAGAGCTTTACTTTTACTTTTGTTTCCAGATTTTGTTTCCAATATTTATCAGAGAAATTGTGATGTCACTAAAGCCTAGCTCTTTGATTTAAACGTATTACCAAAACAAATTATGAGTAACTGTCATTTATTCTTATGAATTCCCAAACTATTATAAATTTATGAACTTCTGTGATTATAATAGATTCAATATAAGATAACATCTATAGCAACATAAAAGGGTTGTCACCCACAGCCTTTGTAGGCTAATTAGACTTAATCCTCCGGCTCTACAGTTAATTAATTATTTGTTCCTCTGAGCCGTTGACGACGATAGCGTAGTAATATTAGATTTATGTATTATTATGGTTTTATTTTCCCCTTAATTATAGTTAAGATTATAGCATACACACTTCTCGCTTTATGTCCGTCTACATATTGTACAAAGCGATAAGCATTTCCTAAACCTGAAGGATCCTTAAATTGTATCGTTGCTATTTTTCTTTGTTTCCCCAGAAAGATACGATCCGTCACATTCAAACTGTCTAAGGTTACGCTCTGTGGCATTACCGATGTTCCGTATTTATGTTCTGCACGTCGTGAATTTGTTGGGTTTGCGATCTGCTATCATACATCGTGTTACTTTGCGTTATCTGTTGCCTGGACCCGCTTAAAATCAATTTATCGCTCGCTACTTCAAATCCTATAGAAGTAAAAAGTGGCACTCTATTCAGTAATTTGATCAATATGGTATTTCTAATTGAACTTTACAGGTAATAATTTTTTTTTTCTTATATATGGTTTTTCACTATATATTCATCATATTTGCTTCTTAATCTCTCAAAACTGAGAAAGAATTCTATAGAAGGTTTTTTAGATTAATCTTATGATTAAAATTAATGCTTTGGGAAACACTGTTGAGAACTTTACATAAATTAAATCCGGTTATTTTTTAGTAGTATTTAAGATTATCAATTTTTCTTTCTATTTTGAAAATCAATAAAAGCTAACATATCATAGCCTTAACTGTACTAGACAATCTAAATGTTCTTAGGAATAAGTGAGAAACTGGACTACAAGCAAGTAAAAATTTAAATTAAGAAATGCATATCTTTATTTTTCCATTTTGGAAGATTTCAATGTAAATTTCTTATAGTTTTGATATTATATTTAATGTAAGGTTACCTATCTGAGCCGCAATTATTGATGTCATATTATATCTATTTCTATGATTTTGAAGCCTATTACCTATATATCTATATACTATATATATAATATATAATATATATATATAATTTAATCTATAAATATATTATATACTATACTATATAATATTATATATAATATATTTATATATATTACTATTATATATATTAATAACATCAAGATATCAATATACATTGGTATTAAACTTTCAATATCATGTCTTGATCAGGATGTGTTGTCCCTTTACGCCTTGACTGTGAGTGAGTGGGGGAAATTCTAGGGAAAGGTTTGAAAAAATAAGAGGGAATTGCTTATTTATAAATTTGATTTAGACTTACATCTTATTCCTCTTAAATACTATTCTCTTAGGGCTATTTATATACTAATCAATCACATCTGGGACTGTAGTTACTATTACCCCAAAACCTCCGCAGCCCCGGCCTTTCGTCGGCTAGGCCCAAGCAAGCCTTACATCTCAACTGTACTTATTCAAACTATAAGAGTCAAACTTAAAAAGTTGAATCATATGATTATGCCCAGTTTATTCGAGTTTTTTTTCTTTTTCTTTTTTTAACATCCTCCTTTTTTGTATATATGTGTGGAAGTATATATATATATTATATTATCGTCCTAATCACTATGTATTTGTCTTTATATGTTTCAATAAAGTTACCTTAATAAATAAATATGTAATCAGCCTACCTCTATGTTTAAGATTAGCCGGTAGGAGGCTAATCTTTATATTCGTCTGTAGATATACTTATTCATTTATATAGCTTTATACGTGGATATTGGACTTCAAATTCTACGTCACTCGAAACCAAACTAGACAATAAATCTATTATTAAACACTATTTATATTTGGAGTATCACAATATCATATGTTATGACTGTACAGACTCATATATTCTACATATCGATGTACTTCTTGTTCCCTTTTTACCAGATTTTTTCTGATATTGCCTCCATTTTTTCTTTTTCTCTATTTCCCCTATTAAGGAGTATTTCTAGCCCAATCTTACTACTATCTCTCTTCTTTCCTTAAACAGACTCAAAACCTATGCTTTTTTCCTTTCTCATCACTACACAACTATGATGGCTGGCGAGTATACTAGGGTAAGCAGATGCTCCTCTTTACTCATCATAAGGATATTCTCCTCCATGGTAAACAAGAAATACTAAATATATCATGGTTCAATTGCCCTAAAACCATTATTAAATAAGGGGGTTTGGAGCAGGGGCCACATATTTTAAAATGAATTGACTTAATTCTTTGATAATTTTCTTTGTAGTCCTGTTGACATTAGAATGATACTACGTTATTGTATGAAAACTATCATCATAACGCCTCATCAAAACCTCCCTAACTCTCTTAAAATGCGGTTGTAGTAATGTTGAACAAATTTCATCCCTAACGTTGCTGGATACTTCGAATTGTAGCTAGATTGCATTATATTTGTAATGTCTAAATTAAAAAAAAATAATTAGCTTTTGTAATTGGTAGTATTCTCTTTTACTTTATATAGCATGTTTGGAGGGATGGGCTGGGACGATCTTTGATAGCCCATGTGCTTTACACTTTTTTTATATCAATTTCGACCATTCGCCATGGTACCCCTTTTAATTCATGGTTACCATCTATTTGTGAAATACAACTCTTATCTTTCATCATTAAATTTGTATCCAATTCTTCACCTGGAATACACTGTGCTAGATTATCTTCAAGATTACCACGTGTTTCATCTTCAGGATCCTCTTCTTTTCCTCTTTCTTTCAATATATTCTTATATGTCCAAAGACTCATCGACCTTCACACGAAACTTCTCAAGGCATATTAAATCTTTTGATGTCAATCTTGGATATAATCAAACAGATACTTCAAGACACAGTATAACGGCACTGAACTATTACTTTCGGTCATATTTTTGAAGAAACATTAGGTATACACTTACATTCTTTTTGTCCTCTTTCCTTTCATAACATACAATCACTTATCTATTGGACAACACATAACTCCTTTTAGACTAATTTTATTACAGTTAAAAGACCTTAAAAATCAATTGACAAATTATTTTTAACTATATCCTCTAGTTACATAGTACTACATTTTCGCCTATTGTTCCTATTTCACGAGATGTTCTCCTCTATATTTAATAGCAATTTATTTTGATTTATATAAAAATTAAAGCATATACTGTACTCTAAGTTTGTTGTAATGTGCCATTAAAAAAACTAAAATGCCTGACATCTAATTAGAAAAAGTTAAACAGTTACAAAATTTTGTATACTTCTACAGTTTAGAACTATTTTCATGACTCCAAAAGTTTTTATTATGCTATGGTATAATTATCCTTATTCTAAATGCAAGAGCAGACAATGGATCCATGCAAAGACTACAAACAGTTCAAGAAATGATGTGATGGGTAGAGATTAATAATAATAATATAAACAATATTGAAGATATAAATACATGACAAACATTTATTTTTGGTGGCTTTTCTTCCTGTACCCCTACCTGTGAGTGGTAGAGAAATATTATTAAGCGCTATATCAGTAAGTTCTTTCCCTATAAACATTTTAATATACCCTACCATTCATGGGTTGGGGGTATAAATGTAGAGCCCTCCATTGATAAAAATTTGTGTACCATGTATGTAACTTTAACATGTTCTTTTTTGATAGTAAAGATATATATATATATATATATATATATATATAGTACCAAATCCATTTTTTTTATGGCCCACTTCAAGTTCAGATATTGCAGACTCCGAGTCTAGATACTATGCCAAGTCCAAACCTAAGTTTGACTTATTATAAACCCTATTATAATCAAAATATAATTAATTGTATAGGATTATATATATTAGGTGCTATAATAATTATAATAATAATAATCTAGCATGTAAAATTATAGAAATTAATTAAAATTTGATCTCTTCCCTTATCCTTTCAATTAACAAAATAGAATAATTCAGGAATAATTAGATCAGATTACATTTAGAATTATTGAAATGAAATGTGGTGTCCTTCAAGGTACCATCCTTAGCCCAAGAAAACACACCCAATAAACAAAAGAAGAAAAATGTAATAAAACTGAAGTTTTGGTTTAAACCAACTTTTAACTATGTTTTTTTTTTTTTTTACTTGATAAAAAGTAATACAAGTGCTTTAAATGAAAACGTAACTATTAGTTACATATTTATATGATTAATTTAAATAAAGAACACATTATGAACCATATTAATAATTCTCTTTTAAAATAATTTACTAATTTAAAATGCAAGTACTTAATACATAAACAAAAATTCTTCGAAGTTGAACATTTGCTTTATTTTAAGCTTTTGAATTAGACATTACGCCTAAGCTATATTTTCTTTAGGAATTAGTTCCTAGGTTATATTTGTAGAGTTCTGAGCAAATTATTAATTTAAACAGAATTGATATTACTCTAAGGAACTATTTTTCATATTATACCATGGATTCCTTTTTAACTAGTACCGTCGCCAAATTGAGCACATTTCATACTTGTTGTGTTCTATTTAGTTTCCGCAGCCATTTGTGTGGGTCCAAAGCACTATGTTAACACTCTTAGCTTGTCTCAACTCTGCGTTATAATCTTAATTACTCCTATATATTATATATATCTATACTATTCTACAATTTATTATCCCTATTATTATCTATATACTTCATATCTATATATTAATATACTTATATATATATTTATTCACTATATTTATTAATGGTTACTTATATATTTCATATTTATCTATTTATCACTCATATATTATATATCTATATATATCTGTATATATAATATATATTTAATATTATATTACTATACATATATCTATTAATATATATATTATTTATATCTATCTATATATATATATACTTATTCTTTCTCGGCTATCTCCTACCTGTCAACCTCATCTTTACTCACCCTATTTTTATACCCGGGGGTCATCACTCTTTTTTTATTCTTTCATCACATGGATGTTTAAGGGTAGCCTCTTCTACAGTTCTTTTGTTTACTCATTTTCACCGTTACTTCCTTTTCTCTTCAGGTTGCAGACGCTATATGTACAGAGCTATAGATATCACAATACCTACTATTGTGGTCTGAGGGATATAAAATTAATATCAAGGAGGGTATATACTTGATATAGACTTGTACATCGCCTTCAAGTGTTGTAAGCATCTGATAAAGATGTGCAACCTATCAGACATGTAACGTGTGTGGCAGAAAATATTAGTGTATACCTTATGTGGAGTGGTGATCTATTGCTCTTAGCATTGTTGACCACATATTAAGATTAGCGTATAGTCTGGAGTAGTAATTTTGTTTCTGGAGTTGAGATGGAGCAGAAGATTTTTTTTTTGCGCGCCGGTCAGGAGATTGGGCGTGTTCGCCAGTTTCGTGCTGTGGGACTTGCCATGCCGTTGTGTTTGGTTCGGTACACCCTGTTTTTTTGGAGTCGCGGTGATGAGGTCACGCTCTTTGTGCCTTTCTCGTCCTTGTTTGGTTCGTCGGTTGTGTATTTAGCTCTAGTGGGGAAGTATGGACATCATATCGGTGCAGCGGGTGTTCACATATAGAAGGAGTTATTATAGTGAGTTTAGATTATCTTGGGATACTTGACGAGGTCAATAGTTGAGGATTTCTGGATGATATACATCAATTAAGATACAATTATTAAGCTTTGTATTATTTTTTACAGGTTTTGTTAGCATGTTTGTATGTTTTCATGTATACGTATTATTGTATTTTGAGGAGTTGACAAGTTATTTGTATTAAAGATGTTGATAAGAAAAGAATAAACATTTCCCGATCTTGTAGCTCCTATTTTAAGTAAAGATAGGTCTCAAGATTATTTGGCTTTCACAAAAAGATATTATAGTTGCATGGGAGGGGAGACGTCCTTAGACACTTGGAATTTCTTAATCAAGTGTAATAAACAGAATGTTATGTTTTAACTCCTTCTTCAAAATAGCCTCTTTGGGGATTTGTATACCCAATAGCTTTGCCGTTGCTCAAGGTTCAACTGTCTCCCATCTAGTCATCACACAAAAATGTTCTGGGTGCGTCAATGTGGAGTTGTCTTTCAATCTCGTGATTAGCACGCATGTTACAGAGTTGATTAATCCACGCTTTCATCGAAGTGGATAGGTGATGAAGTTTATGTTAAATAGTATTTATTTAATTTCGTAAAAATTGAAAGTTGTATAGAACTATAGAATTTTTCTCAGTTCTTACTGCAGCTACTATTTATGATATCTAAGGGATCGATGGTTGGCCTTAACTGGTCTGACGAACAAGCTCGATCGTATCTCCGAAGTCACCTTGCGTAACTTCCCGCGGCCTGGGGTTCGCTCGGGGAGGCCCCGCATTAGTGAGCTCTGCTTAAATAAGTAGTATACGAGGGAGTCGATCAGGAATGATATTGTTGAAGAGAATCGGTACCATCTTTTTTATATAGGTTAATTTGGGAGCCTCCTTTTCTTGACTACGCATCTATCAAAGGAGGCCTTCGGGTATATTAATACCTATTTCATCCTCACTTGTTGCGGTGATGAAATGTCCTTGGAACGCACGCACCATCATCATATGAGGGAAAGGGCAAAAAAAAATCACTCAACGAGCTGTTCTCTCCTCGCCTGAGTCACCTTTACTGGCGGAATCATGAGGAGCATTAGCCGAGGTCGGTTATTAAAATAGTTGATTGAGGTCGGGCACGTCCATGGGTGCACTCGTTCTGACAGATTGTACTTTGTGTGAAATTTTATTGGCCATTGGAGGCTATGAGCACATTTAATACTTTTTTTGGTGGTCTATTATAAAACGCAATACTGCTATACTTAGACTTATTCATACATAGTAAGGTAGCTATTGTATGTTACAGGCTGACATACGTTGGTAATGAAAATATTACCTCGCAATACCTTATAGTTAATAATCAATCTTTTTTAATTTCTTGGGTTGTTAAACCTTACTTTTAACTCTTGCTTTCTTCACTGCTCGAGTCAGTGAAAATTTAATGTAGAGTTGAGTCTAATCATAATTTGTCTTATATAATGGTGACGCTATAAAAACTCTTTCAAGTGACCTCCCTTAAAACCAAAATAGAGCACAGTCTCTCATCTTCTCCGTTCTCTGGCATGCTGGGGACACTTTAGACTTTTCTCCTCATCACATGTCTCTTGACACTCTGATCTCTCTCTTCTCTTCACTTGTTGCAGATATTATGCTCAGGTACATTAGCCAAATGATTCTCTTTTCCAGTTTTTCTTTTGTCCAGTGTATGTAATTCTTTATATATATTTTTTCTTCTTCTAATATTTCATGCCATTCTCACTTTCTTTAGAAATACAAAGTTGACTGAAATATTTCTGTATTTAATAAGTTAGTGCCTCCTGCATTTGGTTAATTCATCTCGTGAGTTTCAGTTTGAGGAAGTCATAAATAGTTGAACAATTTTTCCTCTTTGTATGGAGTACGCGTTTGTTTCCTGAACTTGATCCTGTTTATCCTCTGATAATGCAATATCAATATTTAGAAGCTTTTACGGCTTCTTTGAAAATGAACTTGTGCTGTCGATAATAAAGTGAAGTACCTTAGTCGTCTTTCATTTCCTTGTTTCTTGAGTGTGGGTTAAATGACTTATCTATTATTATTGCCATCAATCTAGTAAGCTACTTTTATTCTTCGGAATACGCCATCCCAAGTATTCTTTTCTTCTCTTGTATTGCAATCTTCTTGTGAGTTTTGTAGACTTTCCCTCGGAATAGCTTATTCATTGTTTTTGACTGTGGCTCCTGATCAATTGGGCAAAATTGAACCTTGGATCTCACCTCTGGCCATATTTTACACATGGTGATATAATTTACTAGACTTTGTGAGCCCTAATGATCGCAACACAGTTTTGGACCATTTGTAACGACCACTAGTCAAGTTTATTATACCCGATCCCTCAAATATACGGCTCTTCAATAAATTGTTCTATTCTATATCACATTCTTTATTAAGGAATTTTTCTATTTCCGAAGCATCAATATCAGCGTACGCCGAATAGGAGGAGCTTACGGATGCAAAATAAGTCGATCGCACTTGGTGGCAGCGGCGTCGGCAATAGCAGCTCATAAGCTGAAGAGACCTGTTCGAATACCGCTTGACATTGAAACTCAGATGACACTTTGTGGGATGGAGAGAGACATATTATTCAAAAAATATAAGGTTATATTATGACAATATATATATATATATATATATATATATATATATATATATATACATATATATATATATATATATATATATATATATATATATATATATTATTATAAATATATATATATATATATATAAAATATATATATATATATATATATATATATATATATATATATATATATATATATATATATATATATTATTATTACATATATTATTAATAGGCTGGATTCGACGCCAAAGGAATAGATATGCCGTAAGTGCTGTAGATTTGTTCTGATGTTGAATCTCGTTGCTAATGAAAATTCTTTCCTTTGTAGCCGCATGCCATTCAAACGCTTACTATTGTCCCAATTCGAAGATTCAAAGCTACTTCATGCTCAAACTGACACATCTGACCACTGTGTAGAACTCCAGGTAATATAACGTTATAGCTTATGTTATTTGTATGTTTATAAACAGTAGCGAAATAATTCTATCTACTGGGTTTTACCATGGATCTTATTAGTTGGAAGGCAACACGATGCGATAAGTTTGTCTAAAAAGATCAGACGTACAAATTACTAACAATGTTTTTAAGAGGTTAAGGGTTCAGCTCTAAATCAGTTGAGTTCATGAATAGCCGTTCTCATCTTATTAATCCTTCATCGCTTTAGAATTGAATGCCACTGGTATTTAAGGAGTGTCAGTGGTATATGGCAGGGGCCTCCAAGCAAAACCCGCGGGCCAAGACCGGCCCGCAGTAGAATACACTGGTTTTATCTTTTAAGACATTTATAATTAAATTAAACATTCACCAAACACACTGTAAGAAACCAGTCCCAAACAACTAGTCGCACTGTATTTCGCTTTTCAGATCGCACTTGTCGATCCGAATTCGAACTTTGGTATGATGACCTACCTAGGTCTTGGCCCTTGGGACTTAGTGGAGGAGTCAGTGTGGCCCTCCACTAAGTCCCAAGAGTCAAGACCCTGGTATGTTATTGTACACTGGCCTTTGCTTTTCTCATTAATTTCTGCAACACTACTGGACTTTCTTTTAATGAACTCTCAGTGCAGAGCACTTCTCAATTAAATCTATTTATATATATATATATATATATATATATATATATATATATATATAGTTATATATATATATATATATTATATATATATATATATATATATATAAGGTATATAAGTTGTTATATATATATATATATATATATATATATATATATATTATCTGGATCGTCCGATGGTAGTTACCACTTGATTTCCTTTATTCTCTGCTTTCAACTATCATTCCAAAACAATGTTGTGTTTTTGTGCGGAACGTCGCAGTTTGCTCTGTCTTTTCCTTTTGGTGTTTATCGAATTTTCAAAGCAATGGTTTCTGCTTTGTCTGTCAATTCTAACAAAATCTTGTAACCTATTTTTAAATCTCTTAATTAAATTTATTATAATTATAATTATTATAATTATAATTATAATGTTTTTTTATAATTTATTGTAATATAATTATTATGATTTCTTACTATAATTATAATAA
Source organism: Trachelipus rathkii (assembly GCA_015478945.1). NCBI lineage: Eukaryota > Metazoa > Arthropoda > Malacostraca > Isopoda > Trachelipodidae > Trachelipus > Trachelipus rathkii. The sequence goes on along the minus strand of JABUQX010026731.1, from coordinate 22,839 downwards.
TTTATTATTATTTCCCCTGTTTTATGAAGTCTAAGTGTTATATGATCTCTCTTATTCCATTTTCTTTGATATATCCGATTTGGATGATTCCAATTTATTTTTACTTAGTCATATATATATATATATATATATATATATATATATATATATATATATATATATATATATATATATATATATATATATATATATATATATATATATATATAATTATATAGGTTTTATGGATTTACAACAGGCGTATGATAGAGTTAATAGGGAAGCTTATGGCAGGTATTAGAGATATATGAAAGTTGGTGGTAGCTTTCGAATGGAACTAAAAGTATACATTTGATAGTG
>JABUQX010026731.1:0-12500 GCA_015478945.1 Trachelipus rathkii | reverse complement strand
ACAACTTTGCTCTATTTAGATCTTTCGTAGGTCAATAGTCATCCGTTTCGGCTACAATTACGGTTCGGGGTTCACGCCCTAGAGGTATTCATGGAATTCATGGATAGAAAATTGTTATTCGCGTGTTTCTAAGTTGGCATCAAAATCTTTCAACAACAACAGACAACACACAAGAAAGACGTTTTTTTTACTATAGACACTTCTCTATCTTCAGAATGTTTCTTCTAACGAAATGTTCTATCCTGGACTGCTCAGTCGGTAATTTATTTTTCCGGTTGCAACTTTGGCTCCGTGCTCAGACTGCTTCTCTGGGCTCCAATTTTTTATAGTAATAAAAATTTCCAATTTCAGTTTAACCCAAATAATTATTTTCCTTTAGTCAAAACCTTTCCACTCCTGTATTTCAGCCATGGTTAGTAGTAATGTGCCCAGTCCCGAGACCACTTTTTTCTATATAAATGAATAGAGATATATTAGGCTTAGGGGGAGAATTAATAGCCGAAGGGCATATTAATTCGACAAACAGACAAACCGAAGGTTTGTCTGTGTTTGTTTGAATTATTTTTTTATTACGCGCGCGTGCGCATACACATACACATACACATTATTATTATTATTAGTTCGAAGAAATTGAGATCACGGAGTGATCTCAATTTCGAGCGACTGTGGCTGCGACTCCGGCTCGACTCTGACTTCTGACTCGGCTTCCGACTCCGGCCTCAGGGCTCGGCTCCGGGTTCACGGTTCGGTAAGGTTCAACCATCGGTTAGTGTTGATCTGTCTGTATTATTATTATTATTATTATTATTATTATTATTATTATTATTATTATTATTATTATTATTATTATTATTATTATTATTATTATTATTATTATTATTATTTATTATTATTATTATTATTAATTATTTTTGATTATTATTTACTATTTTCATCATAATAAAAAAAGAAGAAGAAGAAGAAGAAAAAGAAGAAGAAGAAAAAGAAAAAAGAAAAAAGAAGAAGAAGAAGAAGAAGAAGAAGAAGAAGAAGAAGAAATCTGAGATATGTTACGGTCAAAACGTTTCATTTCAAGGACATATTATTGCACAACGTTTGTATTTTTATTTCGTAATTATTTTTATTTTTATTTATGTATTATTATTATTATTACTTTTTTATTTATGTATTATTATTATTATTATTATTATTATTATATTATTATTATTATTATTATTATTATTATTATTATTATTATTATTATTATTATTATTATTATTATTATTTTGTTATTATTATTACCATAGCTTTACAACAATGTTTTGGATGTTTTTAAGGGTGATTCGAGGTCGTACGGGTTACGAATATAGATGGTTATAAGACCGTATAGGGTGTCTAGGATCCCCCAGAAGGGATCCCACCCCAAAAATCTGAAATATTGATGTAGAAAGCTAAAACTTGATATACAGCATTTTTAGGTTGTATCTTAGATGTATACGGGGTAAAATGACCGATTTTACCAAATTCGGGGACCAGCCCCACCAAATCTGAAATATTGATCTACAACGATGAAACTCGGTATACATCTATCATATAAGGTATCATTGTTGAAACCAATGTTAAATTGTGCTGAGCACCCCATGGAGGGATGCTAGCCCCACAAAACTGAAATATTGACCTAGAACGATGAAACTCGGTATACACCTACCATATAAGGTACTCATATCATATATGGGTTAAATAACCGTACACAGCCTAAATGGGGTCTCTGGGACCCCAAACTTGAAATATTGACCTAGAACGATGAAACTCGGTATATACCCTTCATATCTAGTACCCATATCATATATGGGTTAAATATCCGTTCACATCCCAAAGGGGGGTCATCAGCCCCCCAAAACTGAAATATTGGCGTAGAACAACGAAACTTGGTATAACATCTTTCTATATGATGTATCCTCGAACAGAAAAAAAAAAAAAAAAAAAAAAAAAAAAAAAAAAAAAAAAAAAAAAAAATTTTAAAATTTAAAAAAAAAAATTAAAAATTAAAAAAAATTTTTTTTAAAAATTTAAAAAAATTTTTAAAAAAAATTTAAAAATTTAAAATTTTTAAAATTTTTTTAAAAAAAATTAAAAAAAAAAAAAAATTAAAATTTTTTTTTATTCTTTTTAAGTTTTATTAACTTAAAAAATTTAACGTTTTTTATATTAACATCAAAACCCTCTCCAAGAGCGCCTTCTGGAGCCTCTGGGCCTCTTGGTAGCCTTCCTCCCCCCCGCTCACTCTCCGTCACCTCACGCCCTCCCCATCTACGGTCTAGTGAATCATGTCATAGACTGATAAAATAACACAAATTTTTATTTTATTTTTGTTTTATATGTTTTTAATATTTTTGTTTTTATAAATTTTTACGCTTTTTCATAATTATATGTTAAAATTTGTGTGTTGTTACAAACCCTAAACCTGTAAATCAGTAAACAAACCACCCACCCCCCCCCCATCCCTACCCAAATCCAGGATATTTATACATTAGCATAGTAATATTTAACAAATTTTATCATAACCTTGTCTAGATTATTCATACTGATCAACGAAATATTATGCTAACGTAACAAAGTATCCATACTTGACAACAATAAAGTAACTAACATGAGTGCAGAACGGAACCTATTTACACTTTTTTCTAACATATCACTGATATTTTTACATTAACATTTAGTAATAGTGAGCAAAAATAACAATCATCACCTGCTCTCAATATCATCGTGACAATTATTATATGCAACGTAACAAAGTTTTCACATCAATAAAGCCAAAATTAGCATCACCTGAACTACGCATTATAACGATACATTCACAAAACCTAACAATCTTAAAACATGATAAACAGTACATAAAAGCTTTCACTTACTTAAACAACAGTTTGAAAGTAACTACATTGAAGCGCAAGAAACGTTAAACTACTTACACTTTTATCTAACCAGTATCACTGATGTTTTTACATATAACATAGTAATAATATTTAACAAAAATTATTCACAACCTTTATGTAAAAAGTATCTACCCTGATCAATGATAATAGATCTAACGTACCAAAGTTTTCACACAATAAAGCAAACATAGCATCATTTGAACTACACTACGATTATAATGTACACTCACAATCCTAAACGCATCTTATACACGAATAAGCAGTCAACTTAAAAAGTTCAATACTTAACAACGGTAAATTTACTTTTATCTTTAAACAATACATAACTTATTCACACTTTTTCAAACATATCTGTAAAACTATCATTATTATCTTTGCACGAACATAGTAACATTAAGCAAAAATTTATCACAATCTTGTGTATTTATCATACTGACCAAACGAAAATACGATAACGCAGCAAAGATTTCACATTAATAAAGCTAACATACCATAACCTAATTGTAACGAAATATAATGTCTATAGACATCAAATCGAACATAACTATGCCTGAGATAATCGCTAAACTTAGCAAAGTTCCATACTTTCAAGACAAGTAAAGTAAACTACCGTTGCATACAAACGTACCTATTCATACGTTTTCAAACATATCTCTAACTATCATCACTATTTTTCGTATTAACACTGTTTAATATTTATTCATCACCGTAGCCTATTATCATACTGAGCAACGAATAATTGCTAACGTAACAAAGTTTTGGCTTAACAAAGCCTAACATATCGTAGTTCTGAACCAAAGATATAACATTTACACCGAAAAACTACATTACCTTAAACCACGGATAAAACAGCTAACATTAACAAAGTTCAATACTTAACAACAGTGAAGTAACTAACAAAACATATAAGAACGTGACCTTTCACATCTTTTTTTTCTTTTTGTCTTTAAAAACTTTTATTTATTTTTTAACTTTACTTCCTTATAATTTCTGTTTCAAAACAAAAATTTTTATGGCGTATAAATTTAATTTCTTTAAATTTTTAGTTTTGTTAAAAACCTTTTAATTTCTAAACTTTATTTCTTTAAACTTTTGTTTTAACTAAAAAATTTGTTCTTTTTATGTTTAAAAAAATATAAAAAAAAATTGTGTTTTTTACATACCCTAAAACGGCAAATCACTGAAATCAGTAAATCAAACCACCCCTACTCCCCCTTACCCCGTCCCAACCCTGATCTATTTGGGTATTGATCTATTGATCTGGTGACTCCAGTCATATTTCGAGTATCATTTGGATAAACATAGCATTAAAAAATATGTTCTTTTTATATAACCCTCGAATATATGCTGAATAACAAAGTTTTCACATCAATAAAGCAACATAACATAAACTGAATGTAAGAATTATAATGTAATAGCATCAACACCTAACATACCTTAAAACAACGAGATAAACAACTACATTAACAAAGTTCAGATACTCTAACACAGTAAGTATAACTAGCAGAACATAATAGAACGTAACCTTTCACATCTTTTTTTTCTTTTTGTTTATGATATCTTTTCTTTATTTTTAACTTCATATTTATGTGAACAGTTTTTTGCTTTTAAAAATTTTAGCAATATTTTTAATTTTATTTCTTTAAGACTTTTTAGTTTTGTTTTTTTTTAAAAAACTTTTAATTTTTTAACACCTTCTATATTGTCTTTAAAACTCTTTTGTATTCATTTACTAAAAAATTTATTCTTTTTATGTTATAACTATGTAAAAAAAAAAATTTACATTCATCATAAAAAATAACAACGAATATATGCTAAATTAACAAAGTTTTCACATTAATAAAGCTAACGTAACATAACCTGATGCAAGAAAATATAATGATATAACATCACAACCTAACAAAATACCATACTTGCCAACAGGAAAGTAACTGACGTTGCTTACAGCCCGTACCCTATTTACACTTTTTTTCAAACAGATCTCTAACATATCACTTATATTTTTACATTAACATAGTACGAATTCAACAAAAATTAATCACACAATTTACTCGCCAACAAACTTATGCTGAACGTACCAAAGTTTTTCACATCAATAAAGCCTAACATATCAATATTCCTGAAAACTAGAAAATATAACACAACAATTGAAAAAACCTCAACAACCTTATGATCGAATAAATGGGTTGAACATTAACAAAGTTTCATACTTAACAACATTAAAGAACTAACAATACATACAGAACGAACATGTACCGAAGCATGATGTGGTGAAGTTAAATTAAGACTGCAAAGACATTGTGAGGATGAAATAATCTTCAGTTCATCAGTTAGTAAAAATGAGTCATTGATGGTTTTCTTGCCAAAATTAGGGATTGATGAAATAATGAAACGTACGCGGAAAGAATATAACATCAAAGCAGCTACAAAAGAAATCAGAGAGGCTTTACAGAAAGCAGACTTTGGACATGCTAATAAATTTTGTGATTACGATGAACTAAGGACGTCATGGATGGCTACTGAGATGCCTGATGAAATGTTAACATTTTTGTCTGCATTTTTAAACATTAACAAAGTTATGCTGTTATCAAATACTATGAATGAAGAAGATTTTGATCCAGATCAATCCGAAAATGACACACAAGAACAGTAACATTTAGCAAAAACTTATCACAACATTGGTTAATTATCATTACAGACCAGCGAAAGTTATGCTAAACATATAAAGTTTCCACATTGAATAAAAGCTAAACATAGCATCAACTGAACTAAGAAAATAATGCAGAAAGACAAACCTAGCACATCTTAAGTAGGACATAAACTGTTTAATTACAAAGTTTCCATACTTACACCAGTAAAGCAAAAATTAACATGGATGCAAAAGCGTAACTTATTCTTTACTTTTTCAAGCATAACTCTAACATATTACGTTAATCTTACACTCACACAGTAACATTTAACTAAAATTTCTCACAACATTGGTTAATTATCTACAGAACCAGGCGAATATATTGCTAACGTAACAAAGTTTCCACTTCAATAAAGCCAACATAGCGTAACATGAACTAAGAAAATAACGGACAAAGACAAAACCTATCACAACTTGCACACGAATAAACTGTTAACAATTAACAAAGTTCCACATTAACGCCAGTAAAGTACACTAACATTGGTATGTACAAACGTACCTAATCTACTTTTTTCAGGCATTCTCTAACATATTAACGTTAATCTACACTTAACACACTAATATTTTAGCAAAAATGTAGCAAACATTGTCGTTATCATACTGATCAAACAAATTATAATGCTAACCTAACAATGTTCACATCAATTAAAGGCTAACATTAGCATCATATTGAACTAGGAAAAATAATGTACAACGGACAAACCTAACACAACTTACACACAATAAAATGATTAAGCATTAGACAAAGTTCCAGACTTTAACTCTCCGATACAGTAAACTAACTTTACCCATACAAAACATAGACCTAATTTATACTTTTTTTCAAGCATATCTCTAACAAATTAACATTAATCTCTACATTGACAACAGTAAATTTATCAAAAAATATGTCACTAACAATACCTAACCTCATAATAACTAACGAGTAAAGACAATAAAGTAAAGTTTTTTAGGCTTATCCCTCTTTTTAGACTCCGCCTCCTTTCAGAAAATACCAACTCAAACATGAAAAATGATTTATGCTTTAACTATTTGCATAAAGGGATGCAATACTTATTATATTTGACCCTCTGACAGGATATACTAGCAATGTAGCAGTCGCCATTCGGTTTACGAGTTTAATATTTCGGGAAAAATGAAAACTCCTCGTAAGATATCAACACAAGCGTAGAGATGCGGGAGATGTCATCGTATCAACACGGCGGAAAATATCCTACTGAAGAAAATAATGTATATAAACATCCCTTAATTGTAATGAGATTCTTTCCTCTTTCACCCAATCAGAAGAAAGTAAACAAGAATTCGACGTACGAATGAACCATATCAGTCAAAAACGTATTTATTCTCGTCGACAGCAACAACAACAACAAATAAACATAGTACAAGCATAAGTTCTTTAGATTACTAACCACCGGATATATGCTAGCGCTAACATTGTTTTTCACATTATAAAGCTAACATTAGCTTACCAGAAGCTAAGGAAATAACAATGTACAACGACGAATGCTAACACAACCTTAAGCACGATAAATGTAACAGTAACAAAGTTCCACATTAACACCTAAGTAAAGAACTGAACATTGCATAACAAACGTACCTATTTCAGTACTTTTACCAAACATATTCTCTAACATATTAACGTTTACTTTTACATGACACAGTTATATTTAACAAGAATTTATTATAACCTGGTTTAATTATTCAGACAGAGCAGCGAATATCTAACGTAACAAAGTTGCCGCGATTAAATTAAAGCTACGAACATAACCTGAACTAAGGAATTAGATGTACAACGACAACCTAACCACCCCCTTACGTGGCGAATAAACCAGCTAACATTAACAACTTTCCAGCACTTAACCAGCAGTAAAGTACCTACAACACATCGATTTGCAAAACGCACCCTACTTCACATTTTTTTCAAGCATATCTCTAACATATCAATGCGAATTTTACATCTAACATCGTATATTAACAAAAGTTTAGCATAAACATGTCTAATCATCATACTGAAAAAGAATATAATGCTGACGTAACAGATGTTTTTACATAAACTTCGTAACATTTAACAAAAAAACTTCATCATAACCTCGTCTAAATATCAAAATCCCCAGGCGAATATTTTGCAAACATAACAAAGTTTTAACCAAACATAACAAAAATAACAAATTTTATCCTAACATACATAAAAATAGTTCTTTGAGTAAAATACCACAGTAAAACGTAATAATTTACTGATTTTTAAGCAGTAAATCAGTAATCAGTAAATCAAACCCCTCCATCCGTGCAGTTCCCTAGCCGTCCCACCCACCTGTGATCTATTGAGCTATTGATTCAAGTCATAATTCAAGTATCATTTTGGACAAACATAACATAACAATATAAGTTCTTAATATACTAACCTACTAATATATGCTTAACCAACAAAGTTTTTAGCATCAATAAAGTTAACAAATCATAACCGCGACTAGGAAAATATAATGTACAAAATGCAACTAACATACCTCGCGTATGAATAATCAGCTAACACCTGAAAAAATTCCCTACTGATCAAGGTAAACTAGCTAACAGATCATCACCAATAGTTCATATGTTCCCACTTTTCGAGGCATATTCAGCAAACAAGGTAAAGCCGTATATCTAACAAAAATCCCTCAACAAAGTGACAATCTATCAAAGATGCCACCACTTAAAACTTATGATTGACACGTCTCATCAAATGTCACTCGTTTCGAGATAAACATCACTTTGACCTATTGATAAACGCAGACATAGCAAAGTCTCAGGGGCAAACCTAACATTATTCAACAAAAACTTAACCTGGCTCACGATTCTAACACATCATCGTCAGTTAACACAGTAATATCTTACAAAACTTCATCATTTTCTCTAAAACAAATCAGTGTTATTGTTCCACATGTCATAGTAATAATTTCACATAACGTATTTACTTACGAATAACAACAGTTACTTCTTAACACAGAGTATCTGAAAGCAACACATATACCTTCCGAGAGAAAACAAGGGGGGATTTGCGCCCCTTTGAAGGGTGTGATCCTGCGAGGGGGGGTCACCCCGAAGGGGTGTAAGCGGGTTTAGGGCCTCAGCCCGAAGGGATGACGGCCTTACCCCTCCTTCGGAGGGGTTAAAGCCGCTTACACCCCTTTCGCGGGGTTACCCCCTCGCAGGATACACACCCTTTCAAGGGGCGCATCCCCTTGGTTTTCTCTCGGAGGTAATGTGTTGCTAGATACTCTTGGTTAATGAAAACTATTTATTCGTAAGTTAGATACGTTATGTTAAATATTACTATGCAATGTGGAAATTTAACATGATTTGTTGTTAGAGAAATGATAGTATTTTGTAAGATATACTGTGTTTAACTGACGATGATGTGTTAGAAAACGTGAAGCCTAGGTAAGTTTTTGTTGAATAATGTTAGCGTTTGCCCCTAGACTTTTGCTAATGTCTGCGTTTATTCATAGCTCAAATGATGTTATACTCGAAACGAGTGACACTTTGAGAAGATAGTGTCAATTCATAGTTCAGATGGTGGCATCTTTGATAGATTGTTCACTTTGTTGAGGGAATTTTGTTAAGATAATACGCATCTTACCTTTGCTTGCTAATTATGGCTCGAAAAGTGGAACATATCGAATATTGATATTGACCTTGTTAGCTAGTTTACCTTGAATTCAGTAGGGAATATTGTCAGGATGTTAGCGAATTATTCATACGCGAGGTATGTTAGGTTTGCATTTAGTACATTATATTCCTAGTCGCGGTTTATAGATTTGTTAGCTTTATTTGATGCTAAAACTTTCGTTGGTTAAGCATTATATTCGTAGGTTAGTAATATAAAGACATATTTTTATGTTATGTTTGTCAAAATGATACTTGAAATATTGGACTTGAACAAATAGCTCAATAGAATCACGAGGTGCTGTGGGACGGCTAGGGGGACTGCACGGATGGAGGGTTTTGATTTACTGATTTACTGATTTTACCTGCTTTAAAATCAGTAAATTATTACGTCTTTACTGTTATATTTTACTCAAAGAACTTATTTTTAATGTTATGTTATGGGATTAAAATTTTGTTATTTTTTGTTTAAAAAAGTTAACGCTTTGTTATGTTTGCAAAATATTCGCTGGGGATTATTGATATTTAGACGCATTGTTATGATGGAATTTTTTTGTTTAAATTTACGAGTTGATGATAAAAACATCTGTTACGTCAGCCATTATATTCTTTTGTCAGTATGATGATTAGACAGGTTTATGCTAAACTTTTGTTTAAATATTACGATGCTTAATGTAAAAAATTAACATTGATATGTTAGAATTATGCTTGAAAAAGTGGTGAGTAGGTTGCGTTTGCACGATGTGTTAGGTACTTTTACTGCTGTTAAGTGCGGAAGGTTGTTAATGTTAGTGGTTTATTCGCACGTAAGGGTGTGTTAGGTTTGTCGTTGTACATCCTATTCTTAGTTCAGGTTATGTACAGTTAGTTTATTAATGCGGAAACTTTGTTACGTTAGCCAATATTTCGCTGCTCTGTATGATAATTTAACAAGGTTAATAATAAATTTTTGGTAAATATTACTGTGTCAATGTAAAATTAACGTTAATATGTTTAGAGGATAATGTTTCGGTAAAAGTTATGAATAGGTTAGTTTAGTATGCAATGTAGTTACTTTACAGGTGTTAAGAGTGGAACTTTGTTAATGTTTACAGTTTATTCGTGCTTGAAGTTGTGTTAGATTCGTACGTTATGTACATTTATTTTCTTAGTCTGCGTAATTGCATATGTTAGCTTTAATTAATGTGAAAACAAGATTAAAGTTAGCATATATTCGGTGGTTAATATATAAAGAACTTATCTTTGTACTATGTCATTGTTGTTGTTGTTGCTGTCGAACAGAGAATATATACGTTTCTTGAACTTGATATGGTTCATTCGTAACGTCAGTTATCTCTTGTTTACTTTATTCTGAATTTGGTGAAAGAAAGAATCTCATTACATTTTAGGGATGTTTGTTATACACTATTTTCTTCAGTAGGATAGATTTTTCTCTCAGTGTTGATACGATGACATCTCCCCGCCTCTATTAAGCTTGTTGTTGATATCTTCACGAGGGGTTTCGTTATTCCCAACGAAGTGTCATTTATATAAATCGTAAACGAAATGGCGACTGCTTAATTGCTAGTATATCCTGTGAGGGTCAAATATAATAAGTATTGCATCACTTTATGCAAAATGGATATAGCATAAAATCATTTTACATGTTTAGAGTTGGTATTTCTGAAAGGAGGCGGAGCCTAAAACGAGATAAGCCTAAAAAAAACTTCTTACTTTATTCGTCCTTTACTTCAGTTAGGTATTATATGAGGTATAGAGTAGGTTATGGACAATTTTTTTTTGATAAATGTTACTGTGTCAAGGTAATTAATGTTAATATGTTAGAGATACGCTTGACAAAAAAGTATAAATAGGTTATGTTTTGTATGTAAAGTTAGTTACTTTATCGAAGTTAAGTCTGGAACTTTGTTAATGTTAAGGATGTTAAGTGTGTGTAAGTTGTCTGTTAGGTTTTGTCGTTGTACACTTATCTTTCCTAGTTCAATAGATGCCCTATGTATAAGCTCTTCGATTAATGCTGAAAAAAACATTGTTATGTTAGCATATAATCTTGTTGATCCAGTATGATAATCGGACCAATTGTTATGATACATTTTGCTAAATATTTAGTCGTTGTTTAGTTGAAGAATTTAACGTTATATAGTTAGAGAATGCTTTACGAAAAAGTAACAGATTAGGTTACGTTTTACATACCATGTTAGTTACTTTAATGGCGTTAAGTGTGGAACTTTGTTAATGTTACAGTTTATTCGTGTGTGTAAGTTGTGATAGGTTTTGTCTTTGTACATTATTTTCTTAGTTCAATTTACGCTATGTTAGCTTTAGTGATGTTAAAACTTGTTACTTTAGCATACTTTCGCTGGTCTGTATGATAAGTAACCAATGTTTGTGAGAAATTTTAGTTAATTGTTAACTATGTTAGTGTAAGATTAACGTTAATATGTTAGAGTTATGTTTGAAAAGTAAGAATAAGTTACGTTTTGCATACATGTTAGTTCTTTACTGTTGTTAAGTATGGAACTTTGTTAATCTTGACTGTTTATTCGTACTTAGATGTGCTAGGTCTTGTCTTTGTGCATTATTTCTTAGTTCATATATTGCTATGTTAGCTTTATTAAGTTTGGGAAACTTTGTTACGTTAGCATACTGTCGCTGCTCTGTATGATAATTAACCAATGTTGTTAGAAATTTTAGTTAAATGTTACTAGTCGTTAGTGTAAGCATTAACGTTAATATGTAAGAGTTATGCTTGAAAAGTAAGATTAGGTTACGTTTGCATACCATGTTAGTTGCTTCACTGGTGTTAAGTTGTTGAAACTTTGCTTAATGTTGACTGCTATTCCTGCTCTAACATGTGGTTTATGTTTGTCTTTGGGGCATTACTTTTCTTAGTTCATTGATAGCTATGTTAGCTTTATTAATGTGAAACTTTATCTATGTTAGCTACTTTCGCTGGATCTGTATGATAATTAACCAATGTTTGATAAATTTTAGTTAAATGTTCTATGTCAATGTAAATTTAACGTTAATATGTTAGAGTTATGTTTCTTCGAAAACAGTAAGATTTAGGTTACGTTTGCCATCACCATGTTAGTTGCTTTATTGGTGTTAAGTGTGAACTTGTTAAATGTTAACAATTTATTCCTGCTAAGATGTGTTTTGTCTTGTCTTGCGGTATTATTTTCTCAGTTTTTAGATGATGGCTATGTTAGATTTATTATTGTGACTTTATTATGTTAGCATAATTTCGCTGGTCT
>JABUQX010026730.1:0-24657 GCA_015478945.1 Trachelipus rathkii | reverse complement strand
TATATATTATACTATACTATTACTATATAATATATATAACATATATATATATATATTTATCTATTTTATGAATTAAACTATTTGTAATATGCATGTATTTAAATATTTATTTATCGTTTTAGAAAAACCACTTTAAAAAAAAAAATCAAGTCAAAATTTTCTGCGAACGGAATGTTGATATTACGCTTTCAAAGCATAACTTGTTAATTGGAGTGGATGTTTCAAAACAGATATTTACATATTTCAAGTAAGAGTTTTAAATCATGGGAGTGAAATTGGATTTCTTAGAAATATAAGATCGCAGAGATACCTACCACCCCCATATTGAAGATGTGTATATAAATGGACAGAGGAAATGAGGGGAAGACAAATTAGACACGCACATTTTTTTTAAATGTTATAACAAATTTCTAAATCAAAAATCGACATGTCCCTGTATAAAGTTTTGAGAATATGTAAGCCAAAGAAAGTGGGTGTATTGTAGTAAGGAGAGTGATAAAGAGTCTTTAATACAAATTATATGAAAAGAACAAGCATTGCTCTTGAGTCTAATATCAAAAGATTTCTCTTCAACTCTTCAAAGGAGGCGTTATTAAAAATAAAAAGAATTCAAATCATCTCTTCTTCAGTAGACGTTACGACGCGTCAGATATTAAAAAGGTGAGACGCGAGAACAGATCGGCTAACACATATCATACTATATGCTAGTAACACGAGTCAGAGTGGGAAAGAGCATGAAACGAAAGGACCTAGACTTTTGTAGCCTTTCAAAGAAAATTTTATGTTGCGTACTCCGTGCAAGAATAAACCTACATCTCTGGTGATATAGACCTGAGAGTTCCACATCGTGATGCACGAGTAGGTGCAATAGCAAGAATGACTATGTGATTATATATGAGATTGTGGAATGACTAATAGGTGAACTATATAAAATCAAATATGGTACCTAGCTTGTGATGATTAGTTTAAACATCATTAATGATGTACTTTAATTAAGATAGTGGATATTAATTAAGTTTCACGATATAAGTGAGACTAGGAGGGAGCAGTTTGTAATTAATATATAATATACCTTACTTTATTATAACGTGATAAGAATTATATGAGTTCTTAGGTATACATATATTAATTTAGTTAAATTACTGAGTGCATATTATTATCGATTATGTGTGGAACTCATCGCATTGTCCTGGTACACGAACAAAGTGCGAGTTTACTTTAAGTTCCCTCCGACAAAAAGGTTTATAAGCTCAATTCACATATGGAGGCCGAAGATTAAGAGATCGAGATAATAACCAATTGTCTCAACATTGTCATGCAAGAAACACACGTCTAAATATTGACTTAAGAAACCCCTGAAGAGAAGAATCGACGATGCTAGATATTTATGATTATCTTATTTGACTTACACACACGGCGTTCAATAATGATAATCAGTAGTTAGATATATTACTAACAGTTATTAATATAGGGAAGCTCTATTGCAGGAGATTATATACATTTAAAATATTATATATAGTGTGTGTTCTAGGTGATTAGGGCTTCTGATATGAAAAATCATAAATAAAATATATGTTATTATATGTTGATAGTAAAGCATGTGCTAAGAAAATAAATTGAGATTGTGAAAAGAGTGGTATACATTAGGTATTTAATTTTATTATCTCACGCCCGCAGGAGGAGAGGCAGAGTAATGAGTGTATTCTGAAAGAATTTAAAGGTACGCGAGTAGGTGTATAACTGAAAAGAGTTAATGAAAGTCATAATAGTAGTACTTGATGTTTCCCTATGCTCCTTGTGTAAGTACTATCATTATGTAATTATCTCGATTTTGTACTATATATATAATATATATAATATAGTATCGTGTAGTGTAAATCTATGTATAAAGTATAATAAGTGATTTGTGGATAGTAAGGTATATGGTGTTAGATTAGGGTATAGTTATTATTGAGCTAAATGAGAGAGTTTGTGCTATCAAAAGGAAATAGGGTTATTTGTAAAAATAAGTATAAAATATATGCTAGATTAAAAGGTGTAATGGTAAGCATTATGAAGATAAACACTCAATGTTTTAAAATCATGTTGCTAGATAGGTGAGCCAATATAGTTATCACAGTTATTCATAAATTTAATTTAGGTCATTAATATCCCTTACAGTCCTGAATTAATGAAAAATAAAATGGAATACGGCATTAAATTATAACTACTTATCGTAAGTGTCATAAGTTAAAATATATAATTTACTTACCACACATACCTAATACATATAGCTCTACACAGAAATCTAATCATCACTTCCTACATTAATTTTCATTTTCTCCCATACACTTACTCGAGAAGACATCAGTTATAAGCCATCTCTTTCCTCTAATCAATTAGTATACCTAATTATACACAAAGATGTGATTCATTTACAATTTCGTATCACTAATTAAATACTATACAAAGGTCACATATATATTACTCCGCAATCACATGGCCTAAGGTCCTCAGCATAGTGTAATGGCCCATGAGCCATATGTTTAAGAGTAAAAAGGTTAATAAGTGGTAGATGTGATAGTCCTATATATACATACTCCAAACCACACTACCATTCATACCTACTCGTAATTAAATATTAATACATATATAATATTATATATTATATATATTATATGATTAATATATAACTAACTATATTCTCATAGTTATTATACTGTACTATATATATATACTATATATGTATATTATATTTAATATATTAATTATTATATATATCTATTACTATAATATATTATTATATATATATCATATATATATATATATATATCTATCATATATATACTTATATATATATATTTAATATAATATTTATACTAATATATATATATAATATATATATACTTATTATATATATATATTATATATATATAATACTATATTATTACATTATATATACTATATACTAATATATATATATATTATATTAGATTCTCGGAACATACCGTTCTATACATTTAACATTGAATCTGTTAGCAGGATATAAAATAAGGGGTCCGATCAATTTGACCCTACTTTTCAATAGAATTAATTGCAATACAAAATATATTTCTCGTGGAATTCACCTATTTTTATCTGTATGTCATAAATTCTTAAACGAAATCCAAAGGTCTAATTATATTTAAGATGTGCAATATATAATTGTAATAATCGGCACTAAATTTTACCCTTATTAGCTCATGTTATTTTAAGAAGTATTTTTCAGTTACAAAAGAGAAATTTATCTTTTTTATATTATAGGTATACTCCTAGTAACATCCTATTCTTAATCACAACCAGGTTATATTCATTACTGATTCTATACTATTCTTTAACAATAATCTTTACTCACTTTATATTTCCTAAATGATAAACTCGGCGAGTAAGGTGCGCGTTACTATGCTATTATGTATAGTACATCTCAATATAGTTACTGATCAATAGCATACTAACACTAGCTACTGTAAGAAACCATGATACAAACACAGCTCTGTAAAAAAAAGATTAAAGACCCAGCCACTCTTACTTGTATCTATACACACTATTACTATAATTATATTTATTACTAAATAAGCTATACTACAATATATATAATATATAATAGTTATGATCCATATAATTTGATATTTTAACTAGACCCAGCATAACGCCTGGGCTTATACTATCCAAAAATTCAGGCAACAATTGCTCTGTATTAATCAAAACTCGAATAAACAGTTCTTCTCAACTCGTCAAGATCCACATCATATTGATTAGTCGACGCGCGTGGCAAAGACGCATTATTAATCACCAATTTCATACTTATTTTAAGTAGCAATGCGAACGCCACAAGCTCGGTAAAACTTGTATAGGAACCCTACGCATTCTCTTTGCGCTGCCCGTTTAATTTGTAAATCCTCAACTACTACACTTCACAATATATTATGGAGTATAGGTAAAACTCACGGTTGTGCTCTCAATTTCCAAGTTGACTTTTTTCAAGAAGAGTATCAAATATACCCTCTGAGCTATAATGCCACTAATCTCTGATAACTGAGTTGCCACAATAATATTAGTTCGTTTCTAGTAGTGCACACAACTCATTACTCTGCTCTCCCAACTCGTAAAATCAATCTCTGCTTCCAGGACATTTTCAACCTTATCGAGCTATGTTATATGAACACTTATCTTCCCTGCGTCATTCGCACCTCCTACTCGTTTAACATCTAAATATAATATCTCTCACCTATTTGCTAATACATTTAACTAGAGGAAGAATATTGTCCCACCTCGAATCTAACTGATATCTCAACACTGATAGGTTTCTGTCGGGAGTGAGGGAAAGAGTCGTCCCTTACGCAAATATATTCTCTCATAGAGGTGAAAGATATCGAGCTTACTCCACCAAAATCTACTCTATTTCCTCGCCATCAGCTGATATACATTTCTCGTACTGCTCATACTCTATTGCGTTTATGCTCAATAAATAACCCCTAAGTCATAAAGTCAGATAATCGAACTATCAGGTCCTCCAAATTACATCTTTAAATCAATATGAACATAAAATCCTAAAAGCCAGAGGACCCCTCATAGCTATATATCTCAAATTAAATACTATCTATATTACCAATAATATATTCTATCTATACGTATATTTTATGACCTCACTATCTTATATATGTGGATAACTTCATATCAAAGCTCACTATCATAAGCACCAAGACTTACATAATCTACAACGATCCATATATATAACTCCACACTCAACTCGCTTATACTATTATCTCATCTCTTAGCCTCATCTCTCATCCTCTATACATGTACTCTAGAGTATGCTGTGTGATGCAGCACCTAAGCACTACTACGCGCTCAGAGATAATGGTGTCCAGTCTCTAACGTGATTTACACTCTCGAGAGCTTATAGTGAATCACGCAAGAAATACTTCTTATTACCAGAACGTCAAAACTGAGGTCTATACACCCTAAACTACCTAATCCCATAACCAAATAACCACAACCTAAACCTAAGGTAACAACATTTACCCTCATGTACCTAACATTAAACCTCATAACTATTAATTTATAATACCTTAACATAAACGGTTAAAATATATATGAGTAATATACTGATATAGATACGTAATAAATTAAGCAAGTACCGTTTGTCCAAGTTAACGTCCTACCCTATACCCCATATACAGAGGTATTTATTAATAATATAGAAGAAATACCCACGTGGGTGTATTGAAAGAAGCTATCAGATTATATATTATTATCTAATTTTAATCAATATCTGCTCAAATTATAGAGCTGTTGAGAGGTTTGGAATTTATATTCAAACTCGGGAATTTTTTATTATTATTTTAAGGTTTTGTATTAAATTAGTTATAAATCATTGGTTCCATTATCTTTCGATAGACCAAATTTTTGTTAAGATTATATTCTTATATACTGTATATATTCTTTTATACTGTATATAATATACAGCATATAATATATACTGTATATTATATATTTATATATTAACAGATTAGGCTGTATGAAGAATAGGTGTATGTAGATATATGTTTTAAGATTAAGGTGTATGAAGATATATGTATGAAGAGTAGGTGTTTGAAGATATAATAATGAAGGTTAGTTTGTATGAAGATATATGTATGAAGATTAGGTTGTATGAAAAATAAGTGTAGGAAGATATGCATATGAAGATTAGGGTGTATGAAAAAGATGTGTAGGAAGATATGCCTATGAAGATTAGGGTGTATGAAATATAGGTGTATGCTTAGATTGCAGGAATGGAAATTAATAAATGCAATGATATACATAAATTGGTTCATCCAAAGTAGTTATTTGAACATTTTCTAATAAAACATTTTTTATAATAGAACAGTTGGTATAATGAAGTTTTTAATCATTTTTACGAAGTTCGTGTTCGAATCTTTGTGTTCTGTTGACTGTAGAATAATTTTTATTTTTGCATTGTGTCGATGTAGTTTAATGAAGATCTTTTAATTGATCTTGCCAGCAATTAGCTATCGTTTGTCTTTTTTATTTAAAAAAATATTGCGTTACACTCTTAGGAAAAAATGAACTTTTTCCCTTTATTCATTTTTACAGAGTAAGATGGTCGTGTGGTTTCTTATGTTTGAATTATTAGAATCTCGTTAGATATCGTGCCGCATGGTAATTTGATATTCCTTTATTACTAGTATGTGTATTTAATAGCAGATCTTTTCTCTTTCATGAACATGAAATAATAAGTTCGCATTAAGATGAAAGCTTTTTAAAGCATTTTATACAGATTTTAGAGTTATTAGGTATTCTGTTTGATTCAGGTTAAAGTATGATCACGTGATTTGTTTATTTGTTAGTATATTTTTATGTGTCGGACTAGGCAATTTTCTTTCATGTAAATTAAAGATGATAATCATAGAAAAGAATGTTTTTAATTCATTGTAACAACCTGTAGAAATCTTTGATCTAAAAAAATAATTACAATCACAGAAATAAGGGATATATTCATTTTCTTTCTTTTATAAAAGATATAATTATAGGAAACTGAAGATTTTTGTTCATTTTAACAAACGTTGTTGATAACGTTAATTCATCTTTTATAAGAATATAGGGTTTGTGGTTTATAATGTCAGGGAAATGATAAGTTTTTCTTTATTTAATAGACTTAGCATCTTTTTGTTTTTTCCGATTCATAATGAGAAGTTCAATTCTTCACACATAATCAGATTTTTAATCTTTATTAAAGACTTGCGTTTTCTTTCTTTTATAAATGTACTTTAATCACACATAAAGGAAGTTTCTAAATACACACTTACAGTTTTCCGATAGAGATTAAACGTATTGAATGAGGGATCCCGGATGTTTTTTTTTTTTTTTTTTGTGCGAAGCGAATTGTTTGAATACAATCATTTGTAGCCTTTGAATTTAATTTAATAATATAAATTATATAATTTTATTATTATTATTTTATTATTATATTTATTATTGATTTTATATTATTAGCTAATTAAAATTATTTTTTTGTATTTATTGTTGGTAATTAAAATACGGTGTAATGCAGTTTTCGGTATTTTAAATATTTATCGTATGTTTATTTATTTATTGATGTAATTTTATTATTATTGTTGGTATTATTGTGGATTATTATTTTTATTATTATTATTATTAATTATTATTATTATTATTATTATTATTATTATAACCCCAAATTTTAAATTCTAAATTTTAAGTTACTTCTCTATTTTCTGAAATGTTTTCAAAAACTCCAGCGGTAGGAGAATTATATTTACTTCTCAAATAGGGTGTCCCCAAGTCAAAGAAATCTAAAATAGGAGATTTTCTACCTTCCGGTTCGTTAAATGTATAAGAGTTGCGGCCTTCTCCTTTCAGAGTTGTTTCCTCGGATTCCTTTTTCACTCAGCTTCAAAGAGAGATAGAAAACAATTCACCTCAAGATTTTTTCTTTAGATCATCTTCGAAGTCCTACGTTTTTTGCAATATGTTTAGCCTCAGGCTCGAGGCGTCCTCATTATGAAAAAAATTATCTTGTGGAAACAGGCTACTATAAATTTTATGTTGTTGTATTCCACTATTAAATTGAATAATATACCCAAACGTTTCAAATTGAGGGAAATTGTTTATTGTTGTTTTGACAATGTTGAATCTAGTATTTTCGATGCTCTGTAGTTTAAAGTCAGTCTTCCATATGGCTTCTAACTCTCTAAAATTTCTTATGGTAAAATGATATTGTGTTGTTACTTTTCCTCTTCCCCAAAAAAGGTAGGTTTTCATAATTTTTTTACCTTCCCTACATATTACCATTCAAAAGTTTAATTGCTCTATTTATGGGATTCAAATTTAACTTACGCCATTCTTAAAGGTTGAGTTCTTCTCATACTAAAAATGGTGTGGATGAGGTCGTATTATTCAACAATATTAACTATCGATGTTCAGCAATTTACTTAAAATCTGAATATACTCCGGATAGTTCCAAAAAATCTTGAACATTCTTGATTTGTGATTCGCTGATAGTCCTTCGCACTATTTTTGCAACTCTGACCCTAATAATATAGTTCGTAATTTTAATTCTATCCACCAGCAGGCCCACCCATCTCTAAAGGAAACCTCTGGCAATTGATCACCCTAATTAGTGGTTGTTGGGTACTTTCTCAGCTAACTATCCTTAGAATGACACCATTTTTGGCACCGATGAAATTACTGTATCTGATGAAAGGGTTGAGGGGTGGGTGGTGTGGATGAATGATTGAGATGGTGCTGGTATCTCGATGAGAGAGGGGGTGTTAGGACATTATGTCGTTGATGAGTGTAGCAGAATCATCCTGTCTTTCAACTAGAGATCTCTCACTCTTCAATATCCATGGCTCTGTCGTACAAGTTCTCATGCAATTCAAGCAAGGGAAAAGCTCATTGTGAGTGAAAAAACTCTTGTTCTCTTTATCATATTATTATTATTATTATTATTATTATTATTATTATTATTATTATTATTATTATTATTATTATTATTATTATTATTATTATTATTATTATTATTATTATTATTATATTATTATATTACTATTATTATTATTATTATTATTATTATTTTATTATTATTCTTATTATTATATTACTATTATTATTATTATTATTATTATTTTATTATATTATTATTATTATTTTATTATTATTATTATTACTATTATTATTCATATACTCTATTACTAAATATGTGGATGGATTGAGTATTATTAGTTAGATGGTGATTATTGTATGTTATGAGTTTTATTGAAGTATTGGGATTTGATTTTGAATGGGTTATTATGTGATTAGTATTTGTGATTATGTTAGTGTGATTATGGGTTTCATTATAATGTGATGTGAGTTGTATTGTGAGTATTATTTGAGTATTATTGTGGTTTATTTATTATGTTTATGGAGTTCAACTATTGATGTTTATATTTGTGAGATGATTATTGTAGTGTGGATTGATTATTGTATATTAGTGATTAGTATGTGATTTATTATTTGGTAGATTATGTTATTATTGATTATATTGATATTGTATGTATGTTGTTTGGTGATCAGTTTTTATTGATGTGTATTATGTAATATGAGCACATAAAGTCTAGAGTATCAACACCTCCTTTGGTACTGTTATAATGGTTGATGATGTTTGGTTTGTTATTTATGTGATAGTATGGTGTGTGTGTAATGTGAGTGTGTATTGTGAGTATTAATGGGGTCGAGATGTGAATATAAGATATTACGTCTCTCGCGCGAGCCTGATGGTAGCGCGCTTGGTCTCGTATTATATATTGTGCTTATTATGTTAGTGTTCTGTGTGTAGATCATAGACGTGTATGTATTGTGGTAGTAATAAATTTGTTTTTGATGTTTTTATTGTGATTTTGTATTTGTGATATATTTAAGATATCTCTCTTATTATGTCGTGTGGGTGGTTTGTCCGAACTTAGGAAATGTTGGTTGTACTTTGAATCTCGTGTCAGAAGTATATAGAATCATAGCTCTCTATGAGAGGCAACTGTCTAGGGGTCGTTACTATTATGTGTATAGACTAGTCGTGATTATTGTATTGCTGGAATACTGCTGAGATTGACTTTTCTTGTGTATATATTCTTTGAGTCTTGAGGAGCGGAGTGGTGTTTAAACTTACTTGTCGGTCTTGCGAGAATGTGGGTGTTGTGCTTACTTTATATTCGAAGGATTTGATCGGGGTGTCATAGTAGCTTATAATAAGTCCTAATGAGACGTTGGAGTAGTGTCTCAGTTAGGAGGTGTGTTGGTGTGTGGCTTGTTGTATGAGCTCGAGTTCGTGAGATTTGGTAAGTGATCATATGGATTTTTTTGTTGTGGTGTTTAGATGAATGCGGTATGATTAAGAATCATGTTAATCAATAGAGGATATCTAGTGATCTTGCGAAAATAGTAATGTGGGATATAGATGATAGATGGTACGCGAGTGTCGAGAGTGATTAGTATGATTCCTAATGACAGTGCATGTCGATGTTATTTAACGGACCTTACAGCTAGTGTTAATAACCTGCAGAGCGCGATCCCGAAGTCTAAAACAAACTGTAATTCTTAAGAGCGATGTGCGTTGTACTTATGTTCGTGAGCTCATACGTGCGCTCGTCTGTATATAAAATACACGATGTTTGTGTGCGAGTGAGTGCGATTGTCTTGTGAATAACAGCTAATTCGTATGATATGTAATGTAGTGTAAGTAGTTCTTGTCGCGATGTGCATGTGGCCACTCTCGTATGAATCGTAAAACTGTAAGTGTGGAGTACTTTAATCGGCGAGTTTGGTGCTGTGTTAGCGTTGGTTTGGGTGATGATGACTATTCTTTGAAGTCGAATCGATGGTCAGTGGTTGTAGAAAGTAGTGTTCTGGTGATCATGTGTCGATGGGGGTGGGTTATGTGAGCAGTGTTCATTTCCATTCTTCAGATCGTAATATCTCTGTGTCTCACCAGATAGAATCAGTGTTGTTGTATTTGGGGTTTTCTTTATTCGTTGGCCATTCAGAGGAGCATCATTGATGGCAGAAATGAGAGCACTGTGCTTTCTCGTGTTAGTGAGGTGCGTGTATTAATTGTTCATTCTGGTTCTGGATGTGAGGTTTCGTGTACTCGAGTGATATTCGGAGCTAAGAGCAGCTGTTGAATTAAGCAGTTTGTGTTATCAGAATGCGTCGCGTGTGTCTGGGGCGGTTGTAGAAGAATTTCTCGCTTCTCACGAAAACACTCTATAATCGTTAGGTGTCGATAAACAACGTCTATAAATTTTTAATCTTGTGGCGCTTTCCTCTGTTATTGCTGACGGTATTTTGTACCTAGAGCTCGTCGAATGTAAGTGAACCAATCTCTTCGGCCTCGGCTTTCGTTGCAGTCTATATAGTTTGTCATCCGTGGCGTGGAGACGGAGTCGTGGCTTTGTTCTCCCTCTGTTCCTTCTGCGTCCAAGGTGTGATTCCACGCGCTGCTAGCCTGGCGAGTGTGAATATGTATGCATGGTGGTATTGTAGAAGTGTCTGAGATCTGGATGAAGCATCGGGATAGCGTATGGTGTGGGGGTATGAGCGATTTAGTCCCCGATTTGCTGTGAGGGAGTGGCAACTGACCTGGCGCCTGACCTTGTTCAACTCTATTCTCTATGCCTTAATACTAACATTTTTCATCAATACTGGAAGCTTGCATATGTTTAGTCGATCCCAAAAAAGATAGCCATTCTGATCCTTCAAACTATTGTCCTATAGCTATCACCTTATTCTGTCTAAAATCTTTGAAACTCTCCTTAACTCTCATTTCCTGGACCATCAGGAGTCTTATTCCCTTCTTTCAGATTATCAGTATTAGTTGGCCGGCATAGTAAAAATATTATGCGTTTTGTGATGCAAGCATAAAATTTATAAAAGTGTTGTTGAATTACATTAAGATGAATTTAAGATATTGGGGCACCTTATATTGCGCATGCGTGGGATTTGGGAGCTATTTTAACTTATTTTTTATTTTTTACTGAACCTAGTTTGGGCATATTTTTATGCATGTGTACATTGGTTATGGTATTTAAAAGTGAAAATGGAGTAAATCTATAATAAACTGATACTAACATATTTATTGAAACATAATAATTTAAGAGTTAGATTTTAATTTTAATGCTTATGGATAAATACACAAAAGCGCAAAGTTTAAATTTGAACATATATAAATTTTTATTTATCGTACGCCACTGTGTTGAAAGTTATCCAAATGTGTTGAAAGTTAGTTAAAACACTCGTTAGGAAACCGTAGAACATTCTCCCTCGCATATGCATAGATCCCTGCATGGTAAATTGCTTTTCTTGCATTTGCAGCCTTTCTTGCAACCACAACGAATTAGCTCCTCAAATGATTTAGCTGTTTCAGGGATTATTATCCATTCTGGAACATATAGGCCATCATTCACTTTACTCAAACACAACTTGTCACAGGAGGTAATACAGGACTTGGAATTAGTGTCTGCCCCCAGATGTAGCAACCCTGATATATGGCTCTCTTAGCATGTTGTTTGAGTGCATTAATGTTGTAGGAATTCTTTGTACTGAGCTTGTTCTTGTTTTTCTTCTTTTTGGTTTTGTTGATATTGGTACTTGTGCTTGTGCTTGTGCGATCGTATAATAATATGGTGAATCCCTCTTTTCCGCCCATTATTTCCTCAGGAATACTGGTCAGGATACAAGTCAAATTCAATTGTGCTTGTGTAAACTCTGGCATCGAATTCCAAGTACTCCACGCTGTCCCCCTTAACCATGTCCAACAAAAGAAGCAACTGTTTCACATCCAGTTAACGCGTGGAACATTGGGAGTACCATGCATTTTTCGGGTCCCAGGGCATTGGCAATCTCATGTGCCACCTATTCAACTCAACCCATTTTTCCATTCCACAAAGTTTATCTCAAAGTTGAACATCAATGCGTGAAAAGGTCTTCGCATTACATTAACAGATAAACTACAACATCTGTATCAACATTAGTATCTTGTGATGGCCACATTGAACTGTATGTGAAACATATCAATTAATGGCGGGTTCAGCTTCTCGTATACATGGAGAAAGCAAAATGTAATAAAAGCTGTGGTGGATCTTGCAGAGGATCTGAACTCATCTGTAGATAAGTGTCTGTTAAACTCATCAAAGCTTCTATCGACAGCCTTTTCAAAGCGGAATCCCGAACATAGTTCTGTCTTCGTGTCATCATCTACGCGCCAAGAATCGTTCCACAATCATTCTCCGTATCAGGATACGAGTAAACATTCTCCCCATCAGCTCAGCCTTTGGTTCATATATTTCTAATCACATCCCATCAGGCCTCACTTGCAACCACACCGAGATACATATCTATAAAAAGAATTCTGCATTACTCAGTAAACTATCCAACACACAAATAACACATAAAAGGACCCGGAGACCTACACACACCAATCAAACTACAAATTTGTCAAACATGCCTTTTCGCCAACACTGGAACTTGAAAAACCAACGTTAGCAATACATACAAATCACAAAAAACATGAATCTATTGAACGACACAAACACCAAGAGACCTAGGTATCATTTATTCTCGGTATTGTACCAATTTTATCACTTGCTTCACTTGTAGTGGTGGTTTTCTCAGTCTGTGAAACAGAAAGTCTTTCAAAAGCATTCAATAGATCACTTTGTATCCATCGTATAATTTTCCATCTCTAGTTTAATGAGGGAGGATATATTGATTTCATGTCTGAAAAATTCCCATCCAGATTTCCAGTTCGGGTTTGGCAGTCAATATGCAACTCAGAAAATAGTTCAACTTCTCTTTTCATGGACGTCAGTTTCGATCCTTCGTTTGAAGTCCCTTTATATTATAAATAATGGGAGGTTTGTTTAGATGTATGACATCGTGTAATGATTTTGTTCTTTTTACAATACGTTCTTCCACTTATAAAGTAAACTGATCCTTTCAAATTTGTTGTATGCTTTGTATTGTTTTAGTAACGGAATGGGAATCAATTTCCTTGCTTTTTAGATGCAACAAGTCCATGTTTTCCTCTTCAAATGGGTTTCCAAAATCCTCAAACACATGCACAAGTTATCGTACATCTTTTGCAAATGCTGTCTGGATGCTTGGTGTATGTTCATGATGGCGTGCTTGCAATTGTTTTGCTATGTCTTTGAATGTTTTTTCAAACTGTTCAATTACTCTGGCAACCTCTGAACCTGCTATACCATCCATCGACGAATTGCATTAGTATTATCTAGGATTCATATAGCCATGGCCGTATTTAAAGCATGGGCCTGCTCATGGGCCCGATCAATGGCAATTGCAGAGAAAACATGTTTAGTCTTTTGTACAACAAAATGGTCATCATTTTATTGGAAGGTTAGTGAAGCCACGCAAGACTGCTTTGCAAAATATGGGATTAATCAAAATTCAGACATAAATTTTTTTAATTCTAAGAGAATTTATCGAGATAAAAGTAGATTCTTAACAAAATTCTTGTTTGAACGAAAACTTTTGAATGGAGATGTTGTGAAACGTGACTATTTAGTGTACTCTAACAGTCAAGGATCCGTCTTTTGTGGTCCTTGTAAACTTTTTGGAGGCGGTGTTGTATCTCAGTTTGTAACAGAAAGATTTAACGATTGGAAGCATGACAATACAAGATTGACTGAACATGAAAATTCCGTTCGCCATCGTGATTGTATGTTGATGCTGAAGAGACTAAGTAATTCATTATGTAGAGTTGACAAGCAGCTGCTCTCTCTCAATTAGAAGAAGATGTAAATATTGGAGAAATGCACTACAAAGAGTTATTGCTGTTATTAAGAAACTTTCCTCGTGGAAGTTACCATTCCGAGGCGATGATGAAATAAATGGCTCTGGTCGAAATAGAAATTTTATGATGTGTCTGGAACTTATTGCAGAATTTGACCTTCTTTTATAAAATCCCCTATCTCAATGTCAAAATTCTGGCAAAGGAAGCACTTCTTATTTATCACATAGCACTTACGAAGAACATATCCAAATTATGGCTGGAAAGGTAATCAGTGAAATAGTGAAAGAAATTCAGGAAAAGAAGTATTTTTCTATTATTGTTCATTCCACTCCAGACATTACTCATAAAGATCAGCTGAGCTTTATCATCAGATATGTTAGCAAAGAAGGTATGCCTAAGGAACGCTTTTTAGGATTCATTAAAATCCACTGGTTATTACAGGTAAAGAACTTAGCGGAACCCACGAGTGAGAGCAAAGAAGTAAGTTAACCTCAATCAATAGAAATAATACGAAATAAAAAGCAGATCTGTAACACGAGTAACAAACGATAATGATATAAAACATAGAACACCGAACTAATCCTGATAACCCAAAAATAATATTTAATGCTGCAAGCAAAATAAAAGCGGCGCTCAACAAATCCCACCACAAGAAAATAACCACCGAGCAGATCAACCCAATACTAAGCAATATATCAACAAAATATAGTTCAGCACTTATAATTAGATAGGTATCATAGCTCACACTCAACAACTATATTGTAACACACGACGCGCGTCATAACTCTATATTTTAGCTTTCGAGCATTCAGACATCTTTATAAAAATCTTTATATATCTACGCAAGTGCAACATAAAACACCACAATCGATTGGCGTTACTCTTCAGAAACTTTACTTCAACAGAAACATAAACTGGTCAAAACACTCATGTGGGACAAGGTGGTCAACTCGAGCAGAAGCTTGTAAAGTCTAAACAAAGGTTTGGAAGCTATGTTAAGGCTTTAAACTCTAAATCTGAAGATAAAAATGAGAAGACCAGTCACTTAACAGCAACAAGAGGACAAAAGGGAAATTTGCAAAAAACCATTACCAGAATATTCCATGAACTCTAACATCTTATGCTCTGTCATATGGAAGCAACCAATAAAATGACAAGATTTGAATTCTAGTAAAAAAAACACTATGCAACATTCGACAAGAATATGGAAAGTGCCAACCGTTTTAAAATATGCACCAAACTCCCGTGGTACATTAAGTCAAATAGACACATTAGCACACGTAATCATTAGCAACACTACGAAAAATTGTGACAAAGAAAAACAACTTTAAACCAAACATATCCAATCTTACACAACACGACACATCACAGAATCGTATCTAAACTAAAAAGAAATAACATGAGAAAACGAGAAGACAATATATCAAACAATATAAGCATACTATCAAGACAAAGCACTTAAATAATCTAATAAATTAAGATATAACACCTGTCAACAGAAATTACAAATAGGACCGATCAAGTTTTCATACCAGGAGAACTATTTCAGAAAGTTTAAAATATACAATTTATCAATCAAACAATCACCGAGAGTAAACAAGACACACAACGCAACGACATTCATAAATCAACTAAATTTATTTAAAAAAATCTATCGATCCGACTTAGAAGATTTTGGAGCAGAAATGCATTCACTGTAAAATGTTTTGCTTTTAGAAGAAAGTAATGGCAGTCAAACCTTGCCCCAATTGCATAATTCTGTATGTGTGTCAAGGCTTCAATTTTATATATCAGATCGATATGCATAAAAAATTTTTTGATGTTCTCCTGCGACAAACTGCTCAGCTGAAAGATGATTCTCCACACTTAGAAGGTTTTAAAAAGTATTTACGTTCGTCCAGTCCCAACCCAACAGCGTTTAGTTCATCTTGCTGTAGTTGCTATTGAATATGATTTCACCGTAAAATTAGATTACGAAGATATTATTGACAAATTTGCTAACGAAAAGGCAAGACGAAAACCTGTAATGAATCATTAATTTGACATGTAGATGTAATAATGTAAGTACTCGAATATATAATATATATAGATAATGTATTTATTATATATACAAAATATATATTAGATGTTATATATAAGAATAAATATATATAATATATATATAAATTTATTTATATATATATATATATATAATAAATATATATATATATATATATATATATATAAGAGGCGCAAAAAATTTTTGGGCCCATGGGCGCTAGAGTAGTTAAATGCGGGCCTGCCTATAGCAATTCCTTCCCCTTTTATACAAACGTTGTTCTGCTCGTGAGTTTGATCAATGTTTAGTCTTTTGTACAACAAAATGGCCATCACTGAACTCTTTGGCAATTGTTGGATGTTTGACTACTAATTCAGCCTCAGATGAACTAGAATTATAGAAAAGTAAATATGTTGCACTATGTGCCCAGAGTATAAAAAATTGAGTTTTATTTACACCTCGGAATTTTGGGGCACATATTTACTTTTCTATAAATAATTTCAAAAATCGCTTCCTGCAATATTTTCTAAATATTTTTATTTACATTATATTCAAATTTCATATAAATGGTAAGAAAGGTATAAGACTAGTTTCAAAATTGGGTATAAGATGCACAGGTGCCTAAATTTTTGGGATACAGAAAAATGCCAGAAATATAAGTTGTGTAACTTGATGAGTTATATATACTCTAAAAATTTCATAAAAATCAGGTAAATAATAAAAAATTCCCAAAATTGAACCATACCCTTAAATTTAAAGTCATACAAACCTTTAGAGATGGAATTTAAAGTGCCCCAATATCTTAAAGTTAAGTTCATATAATGTACTAACAATGATAAATATTTTATGCTTTTATCACAAAATGCACAATTGTTATACAATTCTATACTATGCCGGCCCACTATATGGCTTTCGCCGTTCAAGGTCAACTGGTGCCATACTTTCCGATATCATTGACTTATAGTCCTCTGCCCTTAGGGGCTATGGGAGTCTTGTGTGGTGGTGCTTGATATATCGAAAGCTTTCGACCATGCAAGGCACGCATCACTGCTCTATAAGCTCCCTTCCGTTGGGTTTCTTTCTTCTCTTTGCTTACTCTTATAAAGTTTTCTCTTTGATTCCTCCATATCATCACTCCTTTCCTATTAATTGTGCTGTTGCTCCTCAAGATTCTGTTATACCTCCAACTTTATTCTTACTTTTCGTACACGATCTCCTCAGCTGCACTTCTACTTCTAACTCTCTTCACTCTTACGCCGACGACTCGACTCTCCAATATTTCACTCATTCCAAATCTGCTCCCTATTTTACATGCAGAATTGTCTCACATCTACAACTTTCCTCCTTTCCTATTAATTGTGCTGTTGTTCCTCAGGGTTCTGTTTTATCTCCAACTTTATTCTTACTTTTTATCAACGATCTCCTCAGTTGCACTTCTACTTCTAACTCTGTTCACTCTTACGCTGATGACTCAACTCTCCATTATTTCACTCATTCCAAATCTGCTCCCAATTTTACATGTAGAATTGTCTCACATCTACAACTTTATTGGCCAGCTGTTAGCATTACTACTTACATATATATATATAATAGGTATATATATATATATATATAATATATATAATATATATATAGTTATATATATATATAATATATATAATATATATATATATATATATAAGTAATTATATATATATAATATATATATAAAAGTATATATATATATATAGTATATTATATATATATATATATATATATGTATGTAGTAAGCATGACAAAAGCAAGGGAATGGGGTATATCTCGGGTACCCTGTACCCCAGCGTCTTACGTGAAGCATTTTTGGGCATCTCCCTGGAGTGGCTACCTTTTGGGGTACTTTTCGCGTCTGTGGGCCTACCCCAGTTTATCCGCCTGAGTATCCAACACCGTTTGGCTAACTCTACAGAAGAGATTTCTCCGGTCGTATAGTGTGGTGGTCAGTTTCCAAGGAGTTGATTGAGCGTTTTTTTTTTTTTTTTTTTTTTTTTTTTTTTTTTTTTTTTTTTTTTTTTTTTTTTTTTTTTTTTTTTTTTTTTTTTTTTTTTTTTTTTACCCTACCCCCCTTTGTTCATCCCCTACCCCCCTATGAAATAATCTGCTTATAGGCTGGACCAGGGCTCGAGCCCTGGACTCAGGGTCTTCCCTGAGTGATATTTGGCCACCAACCTGCATGGACTACCTTCTGGGTCACTTTTTGGGGTTGCCATTTTATTTTGGGGGCTGGCCCCCCAGGGGTCCCCTATTTCTAATGATTCGCCATGTACGTGAGTGAGTGTGTATGTGCATGAGCACATGCTCATACACATTCATGAACATTTTTTACCCTACCCCCCTTTGTTTATCCCCTACCCCCCTTTGTTCTCGTCACCACATACGTTTAGAGAAAACTATAGTGCTCATGTACCACCCAAACTCTGTAACGAGGCGTAGAACCACGTCCATGAAAGTAGCTGAGCTACTTTCAAGGCTACTTTCACGAAAGTAGCTGAGCCTTTGTTAGCTAAGCTACTTTCATGAACATCTTTGTGCCGTTACTTTTCAAGTGTACTGCACCGCCCGCGTCGACAGCTCAAAAGACTTCGGGTTCAAAAGCCTCGGTTTGGCCCACGCGAACGCGACCGCCGGTCCGGAACCGACGCGAGAGCCCGCCCGCACGCGCGAACGCAAAAATATTTCGCGGGTTATGGGGGCGGCTTGAGTTAGTGTTAGTGATAATATCCGTGGGTGTATATATATATATATTTTACTATATATATTATATATATATATATATATATATATATATTATATATATATTATAATTATATAATTATATAATATATTAAATATTAATATATATATATAATATATATATATATATTATTAATATATATATTGACTGGAATGCCCTTAATGAAATACACCTTAAAGGTCACCTTTTTTAATTTTAAAATATACATAAAATCGCGGTTAAACAAACATTAACACACAAATTACACATATTTATTCTACATATCTTAGAAATTATATTAAATTCCACTAGCTTTCGCCGCCATAGTAACGGCCTCTTCAGGTGGAGGTTGAACAGAAAAAAGAAAAGCTCCTGCGTTAAAGAAGAGTCTGAAGTATGAAACAATTTTTCAGTTGGATGGTTGTTGATGATCCAATTTTTTATCGATATTCTTGAAGAATTTTGTACTTTTCATCATTAAATTTTGTGTTACGTCTATATTCATTTCACCTGCTATTTTATTAAAGTTATTATTACTGTTTACAATGCAATATGATTCTATCATTTTCCTCTTGTTATTATCTGCGACATTAATGATGGGTTCCATGTTATTGATATTGATTTTATGATTAAACGTCGATCTATGATGCGTAAGTGCTGATTTCTGCTTACTGTATGTGAGATCGTATTTATGCTGGTCATTTCTTCTTTTAAAGTCAATTGTCTCTCCCACATAAATACTTCTACAGTTATAGCAAGGAATGCTATATATACATTGAGAATAAGGGCTATTTGCAAATTTGTTAGGTATCGTTAACACCCCATTGAATACCCTACCCCTTAAAAAAGTTTTAAAACCTAACAAATTTGCAAATAGCCCTTATTCTCAATGTATATATAGCATTCCTTGCTATAACTGTAGAAGTATTTATGTGGGAGAGACAATTGACTTTAAAAGAAGAAATGACCAGCATATATACGATCTCTCACATATACAGTAAGCAGAAATCAGCACTTACGCATCATAGATCGACGTTTAATCATAAAATCAATATCAATAACATGGAACCCATCATTTATGTCACAGATAATAACAAGAGGAAAATGATAGAATCATATTGCATTGTAAATAGTAATAACTTTAATAAAATAGCAGGTGAAATGAATATAGACGTAACACAAAATTTAATGATGAAAAGTACAAAATTCTTCAAGAATATCGATAAAAAATTGGATCATCAACAACCATCCAACTGAAAAATTGTTTCATACCTTCAGACTCTTCTTTAACGCAGGAGCTTCTTTTCTGTTCAACATCCCACCTGAGGAGGCCGTTACTATGGCGGCGAAAGCTAGTGGAATTTAATATAATTTAGATATGTAAATAAATATGTGTAATTGTTGTGTGTTAATCGTTTTGTGTTAACACTCGCATTCAAAGTACACTTCGTCATTCAGCAGTGAGCTTTCAATAAGGCGGTATTCATCAAGGCATTCCAGGATAAAATAGATTTATCGTCGGTGCCTGGACGAATGCGTTTACAATATGCGCACCTGAAGATATATAATATATAATATATATAAATATATATATTATTATATTATATATATATATATATAATATATATATATATATATATATATTATATTATATATATAATATAATATAATAATAATTTATTTTTGTTTTTACTAAAAAGTTTTATGTTTTTTCTTTTATAACGTGAAAAATTTACGGTTTTTACATACCTAAAGCAGTAAATTCAATAAATCAAACCACCATCCAACACCCTCCTAACCAGCTAGATTAATTGATCTATTGATCTATTGATCTATTGATCCATGTCATATTGTTATTAAATATTACTATGTTTTACACACCCTATAATCAGTAAATCAGTAAAAATCAAACCACCATCCAACCATCCTCCTAACCCGCTATGATCAATTGATCTTTTGATTCAACTCGCATTTTGATTCATGTCATACTTTTATTAAAATTACTATGTTTTACACACCCTAAATCAGTAAATCAGTAAATCAAACCACCATCCATGGTCACCAAGTCTCACATGGATGTATCGGTGCTTAACAGGTTTATATGCGTTTTCAGTACTCGCTAATGAGTTCCTAGTTGAATGGTAGAAGATGTCGATGCCGTAAAAACTTAGGACAGAGCCGAAAAGAGATAGGCTGAGATGAAAATGTACTAGCACAAAAACTTGCTTACGACTACTTATCAATCCGTGGTAGCAAAGATGCCTATGGTATATAGAGCTTTATACCGTAGATTTCTATATTTTTATTTATTGAAAATTTGTTTCATTGTTAAAGTTTTTGTTTTTCAAAGAAAAAAAAGTTGTCAAATTTTCAATAAAACAATGTTTTGCTGACCCTAAAGCAGTAAAACAAAATACCGCAGCCCCCCAATGGGTGCCCCCAAAACTCTGTCCATACCGATTTTACTGCTTTATCTGTTTTACTCACACTGGGGGGTTTTACAGTTTAGGTCCTAGTTATAACATTGGCCAGTAGTAGTAGTAGTAGTAGTAGTAGTAGTAGTAGTAGTAGTAGTATAGTAGTCAGTAGTAGTAGTAGTAGTAGTAGTAGTAGGAGTAGTAGTAGTTAGTAGTAGTAGTAGTAGAAAAAAAAAAGTGAGTAGTAGATACTCACAGTGGAGGATGAATGATAAGAGGTTTATATGTACAAGATCTCCAAAAAACCAGGATATGCTAATCATATATAACTATACATAACATCAGCCAAAATATCACCAACAACAACAATGTCGACACCAACAACAACAACAAACACAAAACAACACAACAACAACAACAACAACAACAACACCAACAACAACAACAACACAACAACAACAACAACAACCACAACAACAAAGCAACAACAACAAACAACAGCAACAACAACAAACAACAACAAACACATCAACAACAACAACAACAACAAACAACAACAACAACATACAACAAACAACAACATACAACAACATAACAACAAAAACTTAGGTCCCAAACTATCTTTATCAAAAATATAACCATTACGGACTGCGAATAAACGTTGACATTAACAAAAATTCTCCAGTGAATCTAACCATGAACCACGTCTAACTTATAATTTTCTAACATGATTAGATTTTCAAGATGAGATATGTCATTAAAGTCACTTACTTTTAATGTTATGTACGGAAAATATTTCAGTGAAAAACACGTTTTTACTGACGCCTAAGTACTTAAAGCCCGTTGGCGCAAGATAGCCTCCTCATGCAAGGGTCCATCACACCCTCTCTCATCGACCCATGCTTTACTGCTTTTATAGCTTTACGTACTGTTTGAACAACCATTTTCATGAAATAACATTAATATAATTAAAGATTCTTACTACCTAACAGCGGGATACTTGAACAAGAAGTAAAAGATGCTATGTTACATCAAACAATAAGCTAGAATGGATACAGAGTTCGACTAACAGTGGTAGCGATAGTGGTAGTATAATTAGTAGTAATGTAGTATCGGTTAGCAGATGTGTAGTAGTAGCTAGTAGTAGTAGTAAGATAGTAGTAGTTAGTGGCAGTGGTCATAGTAATAATAATAGCTATAGTGATACGTGTAGTAGTAGTAGTAGTAGTGGTGGTAGTAGTTTATAGTGAAACTTATTACTATGTAAATAATATCACCCCAACTCCTATTCATCGTATACAATTTTTAGATTTTTCACTAAGCTTTAAAAGCACGGAGTTAAATTGTACATTTAATATAACGTTTTTCCACGAATCACTGAAGCTAGCTTAAACTAATTCTTAAATTCGTATCAGCCGAACGACACCCCGACTGCGATTGGCCGTTAGCCTATCACCAGTGAAGGAATTGGTTTTGATAATGAGTCCCAAAACATAGATAGCTGAAGAAGAAGAAAGAAGATGAAGAAGAAGAAGCTCTGGTTCATGACCTGAGTCGGAGCCAGACTGGAATTCGGATCTGAGTAGGAGCCGGACTGGAAGTCTGGCTCCAGACGCGGTCTGAGTCGCAATATTACACCCAGACGCTGAAATATTTTTTCTTACTTGAGAATGTTATACGGGGCGAAAAAATGGTGAATTAATATTATATATATATATATATATATATATATATATATATATATATATATATATATATATAATATACATATTAATTTATATCTATATATATATTTATGAAAAAGAAAAAATGGTGATATATATATATATAT
Organism: Trachelipus rathkii; assembly: GCA_015478945.1. Lineage (NCBI taxonomy): Eukaryota > Metazoa > Arthropoda > Malacostraca > Isopoda > Trachelipodidae > Trachelipus > Trachelipus rathkii. Next base: position 1,290 of record JABUQX010026730.1, on the reverse strand, counting down.
ATATATATATATATTCAACAGCCCCTATGGTAGATCTGTATTGACCTATCAGTTGTAGCCTCTACAGAACCTCCTCGAGTGGTTTCTATCTTCGTACATTCTTCTCTCCTACACATCCACCATAGACACTCCTCTGAAGTTCATCGCATCTCCCCCCGTGTCCTTCCATCTTTTCTGCGGCCCGCCCGTGGGTCTATGGCCCACGGGCTCCCATTACAGCATCCTTCTTGGTCCAGTTCCCTCTCCCATTCGCATGATGTGCCCTACCATCTTAGTTGATTCTCTTGTATGGATCAATAACGGTTACTGTTAACACTACAACGCTGTGTCCAATGGAGGAGTCAAAGGAGATTTTATTCTCCATCAGAGGTATTCGAACACTGGAACTCAGCGTTGCTGAGGTAACAGTAACCGGACGCTTTAACCACTAGGCCATCCACGTTCCCAAAAAGAACGTTTCAAGCGTAGTTTTTAAAGCTCCCGGTTTTAATAGCAGTTATCGATCCATTTTCTCAGCCTATCTCTCAGGGTAACTCTCTCAACCAATCTCTGCACCCTCATCTCTGGCGCCTCCATGCTTCTCATTTGTGTTGTGTTCAGTGTCCAGCATTACGATCCATACACTAGTAATGGTCTCAGTGTTGTTTTGTACATCACCATTTTCACTTCTTTTGGTCTCGCTCACCCCTCCTCATATACTGTATGTACTTATCTCCTCACCCCTCCATCATCACACTCCCATGTATTTGAATTTATCCAACTGCTGCAGTCCTCTTCCTTATGTATTGGATGTTCAGTTTTGTTCTTTCTCTAGCTATTCTCATTATATCCGTCTTCTCCGTATTCATCTTCATACCTATTTCACCAATTAGAACATCCCATCTGTTCAAAATTTCTTGCAAGTCCGCCCCTCTGCTATCAATGCTGCATCATCAGCGTATAGTAGTGGTGTGTGCTCATTGTCCACCTGTCCACATATGCTCTTCAGTCCGAAATCCTGTATAATATGAATAGCATGGGCAAGAGCACACTTCTTGTCTCCCTCCTCTGAACTCTACCTCAAACCAACCTCTTCTTCTCTTACTTCTCTACCTTATCTTATTATCCTTGTAACGCTGTATGTACTTTTTTTATTGTGGTTTTTAACATTTTTGCGGTACTTCATACTCTTCTTCGTCCAGTGCTCGCCATAGCTTTTCCCTATTCAATCCTCTCATAGGCTATTTTCAAAGTCCACAAACGCCGCACTCGGCCATTTATTCCATTTTGATTGTTTTTTCTATCCACTTT
>JABUQX010026729.1:0-18526 GCA_015478945.1 Trachelipus rathkii | reverse complement strand
TTTGATTAACCTCTTTATTTAGTGTAATTTACAGTTACCTCGGTAGAAACCCCGGTTTTTCCTGATTTTGGCGGCCGGGGCGGGGCGGGGCCGGGGCGGGGCCGGGGCCGGGGCCGGGGAAGGGGCCGGTTGGATAGGTTGGGTATCATATAATATATGGACGAAGCCAATTTGGCGGGTTTTTAGTTATAGTGGTTATTAATGTTAGATTGCATGTGTGACCATATTAGTTATTATGTCATGTTGGATGGTTGGGTTATTCATATTATATATATATATTATATTATATTATATATATATAATAATATATATATATATTATTATATTTATATATATATAATATATATTATATATATATATTATATATTATATTATTACATTAGTTTTTGACTAAGCCAAATTGGTGGACTTGTAGTTACAACAAATTTTGACAGCCCTAGGGTGCTTTGTGGATTTGCATGAGCATGTTTGGGTAGTGAGGTTTGAATGGGAGAGTCTCAATAAGCCCATGTGGATTTTTACTGTCTCTATATTTTTAATGTCTTCATAATATTTATATATACATTTAGATGAAATTTATTTAAATTATATTATATTATATTATTTATTATATATATATATTTTATTATATATATTATATATATATTATAATACTATTATATATATATAATATATATATTAATATATATATTTTTTTGTCAAAATTATTTTCCGAAAGGTGTAAATAGAACAGCCACTCACTTTTCCTTCCTAAATGAGAATTAAATTTCAATTACAGAATAAAGTAAGCTTAATAACTAAAAGTTTAAAGTTTAAAATTAAAGATACAAGTGACTTAAGATTTAAAATATAGCTTGATAATCGGGGGAAGGGGGGAGTTTCCTAAGTAATTAACTTGGGATGTGGCCTTTTTATTGCATCGTTTTTTTAGTTAAGGTATAGGTAGGGTGGGAAACCTTTTTAAAATGGCGTGCAATTTTTAGAAAGATTTTTCATGTGAGGGCAATATATATATATATATATATATATATATTATATATTTTATATTTTATATATATTATATTATATATTATTATTATATTAATATATATATATATATATTTACGGATTTATTAGATGATTAACATTATATTGTATATTTATATATTATTTAACAAAAAATATTAAAAATATGTCCCTAAGTATGTTAAAATATTTAATTAATTTAAGAATATAATATATTATTTTAATAATGTTTTTCCTGATCAAAAGAGAATCAGTCAAAAGATAAGTATCACACTCCTAAGTTCCTAACAAAAAATATTATAAGTCAAACAGGTCGCGGGCCTAAAATATAGGCCGCGGGCATTATTTTGCTCGCGGGATGAGGGTCCCACCTTGGTATAGGTAGTTAAGTTTTAAAGCTTAAGGCTTACATATTATTACCTAGTAGGTGTTGTACCCAACTAAACCAGGATATATACATAGGTGGGCACGATAAGAAAAATGTTTTATCGCGGATACCGATAAGTTGATAACGAAACCTTAAATCGATAACCGATATTCGTAACTCGTGATAAAAATATCGCCGATAAGCGATAACCGATAATCGATAATCTAAAATTTTAGTTGTATTTCATTAATTTATAAATAAAATGTTTTAAAAAACACGACTTTGGTTTTTAAGAATGTTAAAATAAATTTATTACATCTTCTTTTCACTTATTTAAAGATTATAATATAAAATTTTCCGTTTTCTTTACCGACACGTACCCAGAAAATAGGTTGCTACTTGCTTTATTTAACTTGTAAAACTTTGGATTTTATATTAAATAAATTAATTTTTTTTTCCCTTGCTTCTCAGTGTTTTTTTTAATTAAAATTTATTTTTCTATTTATGCTCTGATGTTATAGATTTATATGTATGTAACAAGCCAAAAGATAAAGGTTTAATTAAGGATTTGAATTGAAAATCAAAGAATTAGGTTATTACCAATTTATCAATGATAAAAATACGCCAATTATAGGTTCTGCTTCTGCAGTATTTGTATGTTCCCTTTCACATGAGCATATTAAGTTTTCATCTGACCAGAGAATTTCCTCTCTGGCTCGTAGATGCCAAGGGAGAACAATCGCTCCAACGCAGCGCTAGACGGCATTGCAGTATTGGTTACCTTATAAGAGCATCAATGGGTTACTCGTCATTGTTAAAAGCTTAGGTCTTGACAGGCTGTTCTGTCGATTTCGCCATCAACCCACTTATTTAGATGAGAGCAGCTTTACTCTTGATTGATTTTTGATGACGTTGACCTTGAGTTAGTTCATTGTAATCATCAGCATCACAGATGCTTCAGTAGTAGCCTTCTCTTCTTGTCTCTCCCTCGTGCTGCTTGGTAACTTGTTTGGCGTTTCTCGAAGTTCGGGTACGCCGCAATAACTTTCCCACCTTTTCCATCAGGGCCCTGACTCTGCCTTCTGGCATTGTTTCTTCAAAAGCCCTCATCCAAATTCAGGCGAAACCTGGGATAGGAGGCAGTGGCCAGAAGGTACTCATCATCTTCAAAGGTGCTGGAAAACCTCTTGTCTATGGCGTCAAGGAGGGTATTGACAGAGGGTCGCAGAACTGGAGATTGGCATTGGTTTTCAAGTCAATCAGTTTTTTGGTCACAATGAGGTGGGGATTAGCCCAGATAGCACTGTTTCTCCTCTTGGATTTGATCCAGTGCAACGGCGACTGGTGCTATGACCTGATAATTGAAAAAGTTATTTAACTAGTTTTAAAATGGAAGCATTACTCTGCTTAGCTAAAATAGTAAAAAGAAGAATTGAAATAACGTCTAGCTAATATTTAGTTTATTTACCTATAATATATATAATAATATATATTTATATATTATATATATATTATATATTATATAGTATATTATTATCCTTATATATATATATATATTTTATTATTATATATATATATATATACATATTCAGTTGATTAGTTTATTATTATATTATATATATATGTATATTTATATATTAATATATATATATTATATATATATATATATATATATTATATAATTAATATATATATATATATACTATATGAGTGTACTATATATATATATATATATATAAATAGTTATTAACCACTGAACGTGTATTTTTTAAATAATAATTGTAGAACCCTTGGCGTAATGGGATATTTTAGTTCATTAAAGTATTAGATGTGTTTCTTATTATCCTTTTGTAATTAGTGGTATCAGCGAGAGAATGATTTATTAAAACACTAGAGGAACTTAAAACGGGAGAATGGTTTCATTAAAGTTATTAGTTTAAAACACATAGAGAACTTAAGATCGGAGAATGGCTTAATTAAAAAGTTAAAATAGGACACTAATCGATGAAAACATTATTTAAGGTTATTGTGGTACGGCTTTTTTTTTTTTTTAAAACGAAAAGATTAATTTATTATATAACGAATTAGTTGATTTATTTAAAAGCACTTAGGGAATTAAAAGGAGAATGGTTTCAAATAGGATATCGATTTATAGCACTTTAGGGAGATTAAAAACGGGGACATGGTCTCAATTAAGCCAAAATTGGTGGTATTATCGATGGAACATTATTTATGGTTATCACGGGACAAGCTTTCGTCTAAGTTGTTCATTAGACCTTTTTCCAGTAAAGGATCAACTACAGATCAAAATGAAGAGTTTGTGGGATGTTAGTTGGTTGGTTTTTTTTGGTTATTTAATCTTTTTCGTTTATAAAAAAAAAAAAAAAAAAAAAAAAAAAGCGTACCACTACCTTAATAATGTTTTTATCGGATCTTAGTGTCCTTGTTTTAACTTTTTAATTAGCATTTCTCCGATCTTAAGTTCTTTAAGTGTTTTATAAACTAATCACTTTAATGAAAATATTCTCCGTTTTTAATTCTTCTAAGTGTTTTTAATAAATCAATCTCTCTCGCTGATACCACTATTACAAAAGGGATAATAAAAACGCATCTAATATTTTAATGAACTAAAATATCCCATTACGCCAAGGGTTCTATATATGTATATATATAATATTATATATATTATATATATTATATATAATATTATATATATTATATATAGTTTATAATATATTATATATATATTTATATATTTATTATACATATACCTATATAATATATATATATATATATATATATATATTATATTTATATTATGTATATATATATATATTATATATATATATTAATATATATTATAGTATATATATATTATTATATATATATATTATATATATATATATTATATATAGTAATCTATATATATTATATATTATATTATATATATAGTATATATATTAATATAATATATATATATATATATATGTATATATATATATATTGTATAATATATTATATTATATTATATATATATTATATATATTTATATATATATATATATATAGTATATATATATATATTATTATATTATATATATTAATATACATTATGATTGCGATCGGATGCATTTTTTTCGATCCGCATTTCGCGGATGTGGATGCGGATGTTTGATTTTAAATCCGCGGATGCGGATGCGGGTGCGGATTGCGGATGTTTTGATATTATATATATATATATATTATATATTATATATATTTATATATATATATTATTATTATTTATAATTATATATATTATATATATCAAGACATTATTATATAATATATATGATATTAATTGTGTTACCAGGGTACGGAACGGGGACCCAACTCAAACCCCACAACTCTTTCTCACCTCTGCCCTTAATGAAAGAGATTTAACAATGAATATATACTTTTTGCACTGTATTGAAATTCAAATATAGGAAGATTGTGCTTGAAAAACATCAATTTTTCTGCTTTTCTGCAGAGAGTATGTTTCTATTTATCATATATTAGCCCAGTATTGCTAAATACTCTCTCACTTGGGGAACATAAGTTGAGGACAGGCCAAGCTGCATGTTTTCTCAAGCGGTGGGTAAACATTTTCTTATTCCACCAAATGACAGGATATCATTTGTATTAGTCGTTGTTTCTTGGTGATAGTTTTCATCATTTTGCACTACATTTTTTGGCAATGCGTGTGTTTCTTTATTCACTACTGGACTGTGGGAATTTTCAGTGACAACTGTTATTGATTGTACTTTGTATAGAAGGTGTTGGTTCTGTAGTATTTCGTTTTTTTTCCTTTTAATGGGGTGCGTCGCGAATTAATAGACTGTTCGGGATTTTAAGTTTCAACTGCAACACAAGTGGGACGATTTAACTTTGTTTAATATTGTGTATACCAAAAACTTGCCTTTATAGCGGGGATCTGAGTAGTTGCAATAGTATGAGGTCATTAATTTCAAGACCAAGGAGATTTTTTAGTCTAGTGTTTTTACTCTTTCATTCTTTTTTAAATACGGTATCTGTGTTCATCTGAAAGTTGGCCAAATTTTCTTAGCGTTGAAATTAATGGTATTATACATCGGAGACAGAGCTGTAGAGGCGCTGATTTTTTTGGGTAATTTCTTCAAATGGTTTCAATAGCTTAATGCGGTGTGATATGATGTCATTTTCCACATTAGTAAGATGTTAACTTCGGAATACGAACTGGCGTGACAAAGCAAGTGTTTTTTGAGCAGATGTGCATTCTTTTCCATTCATATGAAGCGTACATTCCAGAGAGTTGGATGTCTTTGATACATTAAGATATGAATTCAAGCCGTTTTTGAATTGCCTTAAACATTTTTATTTCATTTTCACTTTCAGTTCATCTAAGATATTTTTTTGATAATTTTTATCAATCTCGCATACATCCGCGCAATCCGCAGGGCAAAGCGCGGATGAAGTGCGGATGCGGTCTTATAATATGGGATGCTCCGCGTGATGCGGATGCGGATGTTACCTGCATCCTATATATATTATATTATATATATATTATATATATTATATAGTATTATATATATTATATTATATGATTATATATATATATATATATATATTATATATTATATATATATATATATATATTATTTAATATATTTATATTTATATATATTATATTATATATATATATATATATATATATAGTATATATATTATATATATATATTATTATATTTATATATATATTATATATAATACATATATATATATATATATATATATATCATTATTATTATATATAAATTGTTTATTAAAACAGTCAGTGAAACTACGTCACTAATTATTAAAAAACCAATCAGGAAACTTTTTTGAAATTGCGTGGACAAACATTGAAGGATGATATAGCGGAGTGCTTTAGAAATCTTGAAGTGATCAGAGTGGGATGTTGAAATTTAATTCTAATTTACGTGTTTTATTTTATCCATTTCAGTATTGAATTATTCAGATTATTACTTTTATTAAAAACAATGTGTATAAGCAATTAAATTTATCTGTGAGTATTCTGATTAAGAATCTATATTTCATTTGTTACCACGTCATCCATTTCTTGTAGATCATTTCTATCTACTATAGAATTGGTTAAGAACCATACCAACTATATATATATATATATATTATATTATATATATTATATATATATATTATTATATATATATATATATATATATTATATATATTATATATATATATATATAATATTAATATATTATATATATATATATTATAATTGCAACGGAAGAGATCATTAAATCGGTGCATCGTTGTGTTATTGAAAAATAGCAGGTAAGAGTGGGTCAAGAACAAAGAGAAAGGATGGGAGTTTTTAAGGATTTAAAAAATCCTATTTATCTGATCTTATAAATGAGAAAATGATCATACGCCTGTTCCTCAAATGTCAAATACAAACTTGCTATCCCATTTTTAAGTTTAATATGATGACAGTAAAGAATTAACTCTACCTGAGTTTTATTATTCCATTTTATGTTATACTCTTTATCTTCATAAAAGGCATAGTACCACTGTTACTTACAATTATCAATTTAGTAAGTACGGAACATTTTCTCTTTAAATGGCGGGCATTCTTGCCATCGCTGTTCAATCATGCGGTTTTCGTTGTTTTCTTTCTTTTCTCGGGGGAGAGGATCTCATATTCATAACGATTCAAACAAAATTTAGGTTAAATAAACCAAAATAAACAATTTGCCAATCTACCCAAGATCACATAAAATAGATAATTCTTATTGAGTTTGAGTGTCTTTAAACAAAGTATAATAGTATGGAATTATATATTAGTAATTATATATATATATATATATATATATATATATTATATATTTATATTATATATATATATATATATTAGTATATATATATTATAAATATAATACTATATATATATTTTTATATAATACAATTTTTTATTTTTAAGGAGTACTATTTCAAACACTCGAACTCCGAATTATGATAATTAATTTAAAAACACTATATTTAATTAGAAAGGGGGATTTTAAAAACAAACTAATTTAATAATCATACTGCTGAGTTTCGTTCAAACATTACATGTTACCTCTTCGGAGCAAGTGAAGACTGAATTGATTTTTCTAAAGTTTTTAAACTAAATAAGATGGTGCGGTATGCGACAAGCACAAGGTAACAACTAAAAACCAACTTAAATTGCACTCTTTTTTGAACCATGAATGAAAGATATTTAGCAGGGCGTAAATGATGTAAGCTTTTTGTTAAGTTGGATTCAATAAATGTTTCATATGTAGTTTTGTCAAATCAAAAAAAAACCTGTTCAACTAAATAGGAATAATGTTAATAAAATAAGCTTCTATAAGTTCTATTAGGTTCTTTTGATTTAGAGGTGGAAAATGAAGATGGAATTCTGAAATTAATATTTATGATCTTTGCCAAAACAACCCCAAGGGAGAACGCCACCAACCCAATACAAAAGGTAGTAGAAGAAGTTTATTGTCCGATACAATGTTACTATGGTAATCTTTTTATGTCGTTTAGCTGTGTTGATTCAGTCGAAGGTCGTGTCTTTAAGTTTCCTATATAAATTTGTTGCAACCGCGCTGGAACACAGTTATACCCCCCGGATGGTTAGATGTTGTATTATTATTGTTGATTAAGATTAGTTTGCCAAAGTGTCAGGAAAATTGAAAATATTAAATTATTTGATAATTTTGAATAGTAATTTAGTTTGATAAAGAATTAAAGGATTTTTTTGTTGAGGTAGGCCTGCAACTATTCCAGAACCAATGAACGCTTCCGCAGCTACTAATGGACGACAGACCCTTGCGACCCGCAGGGAGAACAGTTGTAGGTTCAACGAGTGGATGCGCTCCAAGCGCACTTCTGCCTTAACATATGAAGTTACTGCGCCATCTCACACAGTTCTACACTGACTCAATGTGTATAGGGAGTGAGGACTGTGCTTGTAGACGCTTGCATGAATTACGCTCGATACCTCACGCCCAAGATTATTTCTTTGGGGGCATTGTGAAGAGTGTTGTGTACATTAAATACCCTCAGTTCCAAACACAAGAGAGAAACTGATTCAGCGAATATTCACTTCGTTTTGATCAAATCAGACACATTGAGGGGGCATGTTCGGTAGATGTCCAGATCAGGGCTGAATGGCACTCGGGGAGGTGTAACGAATTAATCACCGTTACAGGGTACAGTACACTAGAGAGGTTAGAAAACCCTCCTGTTAGAATTTTTCTCTCCCGCATATTAGAATGATTTGTCTTTGAACATATGTCCTACTATTTGTCTTGCTTTACAATATCCTCGGTCAAAACACATACGTTGTTTAACTCAAAAATATCCTTATTGTTATCGTCGTATCAGACACCTCGTGGATGTACAAACAGTTATATTTACGCAATGCCGGACCAACCGTCATAACAATAAAACATTAGAAGATTACCAAAAATCTCCGTGTTACGAATTAACTGACGAAGTCTAAAACAATATCACGTGGTTATCATCTATACATCATCCGTAGCTTTGAAACGAAGAGTCATACAAACATAGGCTTATTTAACAATAATATGTTCCTTATCGATTTGTCTATCAGCCCTTCGAGTTGATTGCATTTTATTTTTGAAAATCACCCTTGTTAGTATTTATAGAGAAAATTTCACTTTACTAGAGTACTTTGTCATTATTAAAACAGTGAAATGAGTAAAGCACAATAGCAGTTGAACTTTTAAAAATGTGTGTGCGCTCTTGTGGAAAAGTTTATAAAGATTCTGTTTATAAATTATGTTAAAATACAAATAATAAAATTAGTAATTAAATCTGTGAATGTAAATGTAACGTCTCATAAATAATTTTGCTTTATTAAATTCAAGCAACAGTGAATTTATCAAAAATTAGAGTGTATAAAAAACTAAGCTTTCAATACTTTTTACTAGCTTATCCAATCCCGTTTGGGTTACCAACGCGTGGTTTGTGTGAGGAGCTGGTACTGAGTCGTGGTAGCAAAGGTTTGGGTTGATCCCTCATCTCGGTGAAAGAATATAGGGTAACAAATAGCAATATATAACTAGAATAGTTTCCGTCGCTTATTGGTCTGAAGTCAAAATGTGTGTTAACTATTAAAAAAAAAAATCGTAGACCTCTACTTAAAGGCTCATAAATGAAGGTCGAGTGTAAAAATGAAACTCTAAATTTTGCAGTGCAATCAATATATGTGAAAATCAAGGAAACCTCTTGATGTGAATGGTTAAAACCAAAAAAAAAAAGAAATAAAAAAAAAAAAAAAAAAAATACTCATTACCTCCTTTCCCAAGATTGGTGGGGGGGGAAGGTAAGAGGTGCGCAACAGTATACCGGAAACAGAAAAAGGTTGAGGAATATGACCAAAAGAATACTCGAAATCGAAGCCCCTCCCATACATTCCGTTAGAGTAAGGGCTCGTAAACTGTAAAAAAAATAAATCTTATCCTCATGGCTTTTATAAGACTGGCGATGGACCCCACGCTGGTGTATACTCGTATGTATGGGTTTCATCCATTGGGCCAAGGTCCACAAATTCATTCCCATCACAAAACCCAAAATAGCTCATTCAATTTTATCGAACTTTCTTCATTTCATTCTGCCTCCAAACTCATACCAATTCTTTCCTTCAGGTCAGGCATCATATTACTGACTATAATATTACTCCCACCTCTTCTTTCAGTCTCCCAGATGCAAATCCAGCACACTCAACATACTATACCAAAATGACTAACATCATCCTTTTCCATATGACCAAACCATCTTTAATACATTCCATTCTATTCTCCCATCTTACGTCTTTCTTAAACACCATACAAACTCTATAAACACGTTCATTCCTCCTTTTCAGATTGTCTCCACCTAAACACGACCTAAATTTTTCGTGTACTGACGAAGATTCTACCTTTAGAGATCTATGCCTCTTATTTTACATCATAGTTTCACTACTATACATTAACATCGGTAACAACATACGGTACCTTCATGCGAAACCTTAGCTCACTAAAAAGACTCAGTCCTTTTAATTGCACCAGCCACTTCCCACCTTTAACAACTTTCCTACCACACTCTGCATCATCCGTTCCCTTTTCATACAACATATAGCCTAAATATTTAACCTCAGATACTTGTTCCAATTGCTCACCATCCAAAATGATTTCACACCGCAGGCTTTCCTCACTCACTACCATCACCTAACTCTTATCTACATTTACTTTCAAAAACCCTCTACCAATCCTCTCAAACTTTCTTCAGATTTGCCACATAAAACCAAATCATCAGCATACAATAAGCAGGGAACACTCCACTCTCTTAAATTCTCAATGTCTAACAACTTCCAATACCACTCCTACCTCTAATTCTTTCGTCAACCTATAGCTAAGGTGACATAAACAATCCCTGCCTTACTCCACTATTAATATAAAATTTTTCACTTTCAACTCGATTTATTCTCACACATGCTTCACATACATACATTCCATTAAGAAACCTACCACCAAAACCTGCCACGGAACTTTCCTATTAATCCTGTCATACGCCTACTGCAAGTCTATAAAACTTAAATACAATTTATTCTTCTTTTCTCTCACTTTCTCAATCATTTGTTTCAATGTGAAAATTTGATCTACAGATTCTCTACCAGTTCTAAATGCACCTTGTTCTTCGTGAATCAGTTCCTAGTCTACAACACTCGGAATAAACTAATTCTTCTACAGCTCCTACAGTTCCCCTAATCTCCGTTACGATTATATAAAGGTACCATTACTGCTCTCCTCCAATCTTTCAGAACTATACCCTCTATAAACGCACTGCTACACAACATCCATATCCAGTCAATCATAATCTCGCCTCCATTCTTGATCATTTCACTTTCAATTCCACATACTTCTCTTGAACTATTAACAAAGGCTTCCTTCATTCGAGTCCAGATTTGTTCAGTTTCATCTTCTTCACATTCAAATGTATTCAAATAAAAAATATTAAAATAAAAACAAATTGCAAAAATATGATGCAGTTCAACACGCTTAAAATTATAAATTAAAATTAAAGTCAAATATAAATTTATAATAAATATGAATTATTTTGTTAAGAATGAAACAAAAATCGCTTAAAAAGTTTATTTAACTTTCAATTAATTCTCATCTTAGGTCTCTGACTCAAATTATGAATTACCAATCATTAATCAAATTTAAGCAATAAATTATGGTGATGTTCTAATAAACTTAACATAATTATGAATGCTAGAAAAGAAAAAAATCTTTCTTTATTGAAACTATTCTAATAGTTTTGGAGAAAGGGAGAAATTAAGAATTCAGGTCAGACAACATTTGCGTTAGAGTTAAAAGCTGTAAATATACTCTATCATACGAATATCCCCCCCCCCCAAAAAAAAAAAAATTTGCCAAAGTAAATGATTTTACTTTCACACCATTAGAAAACAAGTTATTTTCCAATACTTAATATATTCATCGCTCATTTTAAACATTTTTTGGAACTATGATGAAATTACGAAATATTCTATGATTTTTAGATATGAAAATTAAATAACAATAAAAATATAAAATCAATAAAATTCAAAGCCTCAAGTTTCATAAAGAATTTTCATCCACAATTATAAATTTAGTTTCAATTATTTTCAATGCTAGGTAGAAATATAAAGAAGGGCATTACTTTAAAGTTCGTCAAACAAAGTTATTAACAACTAAGAACAAAAAATGAATGAATATTAATCTTCTGACTTTCAAGTGAATTCTTCTTTCAAATGTATTAAAGAAATACTTACATCATCTTGTGCAGAAAGGTTCCCAACTTGATCTCCTTCATTATAAGTGGACCACGACGAAGACTGAAACACGAAGTAACATGATATTGAATGTATGAAATCAAAACTCAAAATCTTCTTCTCCACCAATAATAAATATCAATAAAAATTTCTACAAAAAGATCTAAATTATAAACTTTTAAGAACCGTAAATTTTACTGCTTTACTCAATTTTTTACATTACATTGAAAGTGAACAATTTTTTAACAACAATCAGCAATTTATAGTACAAAATATGTTATATAAATTTTCTATATGAAGGCGGCTGACTTTGTAAATTTTTCTTATGACTAACTAGAACTAAAACTTAACAATTAAGATTCTTTAATTTTCAGCTCCAACCATAACTTAACTTAAGGTGAAAGTTTAAATAATTTCTATTCAAAGTTTTCAAATCTATCCTTAACAGGTAAATATGAAAGTATCTTAAATATTCTACTCTTATCTCTGATTGTAAGTAGGGCTTCCTTAAAGAACATGCCACTAATGATCTTCTCCTGTTCTACGATTCCACATCACCACTCACCAACTTATGAATAATGACCACATAGCTACATATCAATCGCTTGAAGTATGGGAAAACAAAATGACATACAATATAGTCAACACATGCAAACCATTATCACATCTCTGCATTGCCCTCTCTAGTTACTCCCTCGACCTATTCACCATTGAAATTCAAAACCTAATTCTAGCAGGGGACTTTAAAGCCCATTCAAGTCTGGCTCAGCACCCATTCTCGCAAACCAAGAGGTTATACACTGATAGATAACGCACACTCATTTTGCATCCTTAACAACAGAAACCAGCCTACACGCCGACCATTTCAACAATCAAAATCTTACATTCCAGGAACATCTTTTTCTGCTCCCATCAAATACAAGTTAACGCAACCTAGCAAACTTTCTACGTACTCTCCTCAGATCACATCCTACTAGTTATCCCTATTCAACATAATCACCCAATATAAACTCTTTCAAAAAACCTACAACAATAAAAAGCAAACCGGCACTCATTTGTAAGCTATATAAAACAAAACCTCCATTCCTTTCAAACTAGATTTTACTTTCTATACCAAAGCAATAGAACATAATAATATAACACTGAAAGCTTCAAAATTTCATCCTCCATGGTCACTGTAAACATTTTAATACTAATTTTCCACTAATATTGAATCCCTCATCAAAATATGCAATAAACTTAAAACAAATTAGAGAAATCACCCAAAACCAAATCACAGATCTTTATGATAGAATAAAAAACTTCAATACCACCACAAAAAAAAAAAAAAAAATTCACTGGCAACAATTCACACAAATAAATGCTACAAAATTATACAAAATTTCATTCCTCTCATACACAATCACCTCCAACCTATGAAGCAGCCTTCAAAGCATCAAAATACCCAATGCAATATTCTTATATCCCACTTTTCAAAAATTAGCCATAAACCCACAAACCCTGCCAATAGCCTAATAATCCAACAACTAACAAATATAAAAACAGATCAAGAACCCCCGTTCACCCCACACAGAAGTATTAAATATAATAATTTAAAAAAAGCTTCAAAAACAAGCTAAAAAAACAGATCACATATCCAACATTCACCAAAAACATCTGTAACCTAATGCAATAATAGCTCTAACAAATATTTAATGTTACATGGTTAAGCAACATATTCCCTCCTTTCTAGAAACACGCCCTTAACAATACGAAAACCAAGTAAAACAAATAATAATCCAGCTTCCTATAGAACCCTATACATCCTCTCCATAGTATCCAAAGCATTTGAAAAACTAAACCTTCTCAAAGTATCCCCTTACAGACCCTTGTCTGAATCACAACATGGTTTCAGACAAAAACGTTCTACCACCAAATACTTTAATAACTTGATGTAACACATTCTAACGAGCTCTAACCAATTAACCCACCCCTTTGCACATTACTTATAGCTATAGATATCGACAAGGGATTTGATACAGCCCCTTTTCCCCTCTTAATTGACAAAAATTTCCAACCACAACCCATCTCAATAAAGATTAAAAAAATATACTAACCACCTTTCTTTCTGGTCACAGCCAGTCACCCAGGAACAATCATTCCTCCCAAACAGACAAACTATATAACGGAGTTCACCAAGAACTTATTTTCTTACCCACCTATTTCAACTTCTTTATGCATGACCCAACCTAATTCTATACCTCCTATGAAAATGAACAGCTATGCTGATGATTTAACCATCACAGGACAAAGCTCTTCTATACACAACGCTATCCGAGAACTACAAGATTTAAAACAAAAGAAGGGAAGAAGCTTGTATTAAGATCACAATACAAGTCATTGAAACTGAGCTTGTGCTTCTCTACAAGTGAAGCGCTTTCGGACTGAGAGAGTAGTTACATTGTGTACTGATTTCAATGCTCTAAAAGTGGATCAGATACACAACGAATACATTCAACAAGAGAATGTTGCAACATGTATATATAAGCCGAGTAAAGTATTCCAAGATTTTAAAAAAGAACGACAAAAACCATAAGAAAAAATGAATTTTATTAATTGCACTCAGAGAATCATTGCTCTTAAGGGAAACACAAACCAGTGATAAATATAAAATATAATGAAAATGTCTAATTTTTTTAAACCTGTCTAAAAACAAAAATACTGCAGTGACTTAAGCAACTTTTAACATTATTAGTTTTATTTATTTATTTTTATTATTTTTGTTTTCAATTAGATATTTATATTATCCGTTTGCTTAAATCTGAAAAATTAAAATTATTTCTTGAAAATGTCCAAAGCATACAGATGAAAGCTCAGAACAGTAGTAAAGTCAGTTCTATTTTATTCTGGAATAGTTTTAAAGAAAATTTCTTCAGTGTAAAGAAATATTTTCTGAAGGTTAAAAAAAGCAGCAAAATCATGTTAAAATAATAATAATAATACACACACACACACACACACACACACACATTCGAATAATAATAATAATAATAATAATAATAATAACAATAATAATAATAATAATAATTCTCTTTTTTTTCTTCACATTCCTCCTTTGCAAAGATTGGGGGTAAGGTGTGCAACATACACCAGAAACAGAACAGTTAGTAGAAGAATATAACATAAGTCGAAATTAAAGCATCCGCCCCTAGATCCCCTTAGTGAGAGCCTGTCCCAGTAAAATAAAATCCACCTAGGAATCACAAGGCCGCGGCGGGCCCTCATTGTGATAACTTGTCAATGAAAAGTTCATCGCTTGGCCCAGGCCCAAAGCCATACCACCTCACAAAACCCCACCATTCACTCCAATTATTATTCATGCACTTTTCTTCTCGACTCTGTCAAACCTATTTTTTTCCATTCAGACATTCCTTTACCAACTCAATCCACTTCTTCTTCAGTCTCCCAGCCAGTCAATTCCAAGCACACTCAACACTATACATCTGCTTAACCAACCGACCATCATCCATCCTTTCCATATGACCAAATCATCTTAATACTCTAGCTTATTCTCTCATTTACGCTTTTCTCAACACCACACAACTCCTTCACACGTTCATTCCTCATTTTTTTTAATTCTTCTAACATCTAACACATCCCTAAGATTGTCCATCTGAACACATTGTACTTAGATCTATATCTATTCCCATCATAGTTTCACTACTTTAAATTAACACCGGTTACAACATACCCTCATGCAAAACCCTAGCGCAATTTGTATTCACTAAGGATTTAATTGCACACACCACCTTCCTACCATTCACATCCCTTCTAGTACGCTCATAAATGTCCATTTCCTTTTCATCGAGCATATAGCCTGAGTATTTAAACTCAGATGTGTTCCAATTGCTAATCATCCAAGATGATTTCACACCGCAGACTTTCCTTGCTCACTACGATCACCTTACATTTATCTACATTTACTTTCAAACCCTTCCCATACACCCTGCCAAACCCATCTTTTAAACTTTCAGATTCGTCACAGAAACTCAATCTACAATATGCATGGCACCCTCCATTCTTTTCCATTCTATATCAGTCCAACACATTCCCCAACCTCTATTCCTTTCAACATCACATCCATATACAAATTAAATAGACCAGGAGACATAAATCCTTGCCTCACTCCACTACTAATATTAAACAATTCACTTTTAACTCCATTTTTTTCTTACACACGCTTCACTATTGACATACCTACTTTTGATTACATTCAGAAGCCTACCACCAACACCATATATCACAAGCATCAGAAAGAGCTTGCCTAATAATCCTGTAATATGCCTGTTGTAAGTCCATAAAACCTAAATAAAATTTATTCTTCTTTTCTCAATCATTTGTTTCAATGTGAAGATTTGATCAACACATCCTCAGCCACTTTTAAATGCATGCTGTTCTTTGGCCAATCAGTCCCTGTCACTTAATGCACATTTATATTTACATAGATTTCCTGACGCGTTTCGTCTCTATACTTGAGACATCTTCAGTGAAAAGTTTTTTGCGAATGAGTCTAAATTGATATATAATAAGTAAATCAAATGATTTTGAATCTGACTGATAAATACATAAAATTTTATTGTAATGTCTGGTTGCGTGTTTTGATGTAGAAGGCCTCCGCAATTTTAAGTTTCTGGACTTCACACGATCCGTATAATATTGTGAAGTGTTTAGAAATATTACTTAATAGTTGATTGAGCCGTGTTGAATGTTCAAAGATTTTGCTTGGACTGTAGAGATGTGCCCTGTCCGACAACCCATTCTTCGTGTAACCAATATGTCGACGTACAGTCTAACTCAGGGCAGTTAAATTGGTACACAGCGTGGTTATCGGGCAAAGCATCTCTTGTGCTAAAGGAAGATGACAGTTGTTTGGGCTTATGGTATAGTCTGACTTTAATTTTTGAGGTGTCTTTGGTTTTGAGGTAAGAATTCAAAATATTACGAAGGCACTTTTCCTTATTGACAAATAGCATTGAAGTTTTGTGATGAAGAAATTTATCGAATTTTTCTGATTATTTTTACTTTCTTTATTATATAATTTGTAAGGGTTTTATTAATTAAATTTTCAACTGAATATTGTGGATGATCACAGTTAATTAAATTTTACTTAATGCGGTAAATTTCTTCATCAAAAGTTTTCCCAAGTTGAACATAGGTTGTATGCTCTGTAAACTAAAATTTTTAAGATAGATTCTTTGTAAATAGTCGGTGAATAGGATCCATAGTTCATATACAGACCATTATCAGTGGGTTTGACATGGATGCCTGTAGATAATGAGCTGTCAGAATTAGGAATCGACCGGGGCCCCGGCCAACCCCGGCCCATTATTAACCTAAGTTTCGTAGGTAAATTTTAGGCAAAACTTTTCTAACTGGGTTAACTGTAAATTTACACTAAATAATATAAATAAATCAAACAAAATAAAAATATATTTTAAATCCATTACTCCTTTGTTATAAATTGATGCAAAATATATAAACATACCTAAACATAATCAATTTTTTTTTGGTATTTACTATGATTTCAAATTAAAATTGAGGCTAAATTATAATTTTTCCGAGTTTTTAACACAACAATATTCGAAATTTGATCTATCAAACGAATTCGGAAAAGGAAATAAATATAATTGTTAAAAATATTAATGTATTTATATATTTAAAGAAATATCTTCAAGAAAATCAAATATTTCCGAAATCTTTTCAAAATTTTTTATTTAATTGAATTAATATATATATTAATGTGTTCAGATGGACAATCTTAGGGGTGTGCTAGGTGAGAAGAATTGATAAAATGAATGAACGTATTAGAGTGGTGTGGTGTGAAGAAAGGTAATGAGAGAATAAATGAAAGTAGTTGAGATGGTTTGGTCATGTGGAAAGGATGAATGAAAGTCGGTTGTTGCGGATGTATAGTGGAGAGTGTGTGGGGAACCGACCTGGCTGGGAGACCGAAGAGAGTGTGGGCCGGTGAATGTCTGGAAGGAGAGAAATGTGAGTTTGGCAGAGGCGAGTAAAAGGTGCATGATAAGAGAGAATGGCGGGGGTTTTGGGGTATGGGCTGGGCCCACCTGGCCGGGATGAACCCTTACATTACCATAGCAGGGTCCGTCCCATGATACTTAGGTGGATTTTCTACCAGCCTCACTAATGGTACAGAGGCGGAAGGCTTTCTTGACGTTTGGTCATGTTCTTTTCGATGCTTGTACAGCACCTACCCCCAATCTTAAAGAGAAGAATGAAGTGAAA
>JABUQX010026728.1:0-32807 GCA_015478945.1 Trachelipus rathkii | reverse complement strand
GTTTATTCTGACTCCAATTCACCTTTTTCTTCGATCTTCAGCCGGTCGGTTTCAACAAGCCCTCGCCACTATACATTGCTTAAAAACCGACTATTCATTCATCCTTTCCACATGGACCAAACCCCATCTCAACAAACTTTCATTAATTTGTTTTCTCGTTTACCCCTTTCTTTCACACAACACAACTTCTCATTAATATGTTCATTCACTCATTTTATTCAATTCTTTCTACACACCTTTAGCATTGCCCCTAAGATTGTCCAAATGCGAAAACACATTGAAACTTTAGAAAAAATACCTCTTATTCCACAGACCATAGTCTCACTACAAACTAAAATACAATAACACAGGTAACAAGCATACCCTCATGTAAGAAACCCTAGCACACTCAAAGACTTAGTCCCTTACATTCACCAATGATTTTATTTGCACCCAGCCACCTTCCTGCCATTCACAACTTTCCTACTAAAGCTCTTGCATCATCCGTTCCCTCTCATCCAACACGTTCCCTAAATATTTAAACTCAAAAACTTTCCAGCTGCTCACCATCTAACCATAACTTCACACCGCGGATTTCCTCACTCTCAACCATAACCTTACCCTTATCTACGTTTACCTTTCAAAACATCTCCTTTTACACAACCCTCCAAACTTCTCTACGAATCCTCTCAAACTCTCTCAGATCGCCACACAAAAACCAAATCACCCGCAATATAATAGGCTAGGGCCACCCTTCACTCGTCTTCCATTTCTCCATCATTCAACACCTCTCCTGCCCCGCTATTAATGTTATATGTTAAACCAATCACTTTCGCCTCCATTTATCTCTTACACCACGCTTCACTATCATCATACATTACTTTGGATTCCATTCAGAAGACCTACCACAAACACCATAATACCATCAAACACCTGACTAGAGCTTTCCCTATAACCCTATCATTAAGCCTGTTGCCAAAGCCATAAAAACCTAAATACACACTTATTCTTCTTCTCCCTCATTCTCAATCATTTGTTTTCAATGTAAAGATTTGATTCCACACATCCTCTAGCACTCCTAAACGCACCTTGTTCTTCACCAATCAGTCCATCAATCACTCGACGCACTCTTTCGACCAAAATACCAGCATATATCTTTCCTACAACACTCAATTAAAACCTAATTTCCGCTAATATTCCTTACAGTTACCCTTATATAAGGGTACTTATTACTGCTCTCCTCCATACCCCTCAGAACTATTACCCTCCATAAAGGCTTTCTTACACAACTTCCAAATCCAATCAATCACCATCTCGCCTCCTGTTCTTGATCATTTCACCAGTAATTTCATTTTCATTCTTCAACTTTCTCACTTTACCATTACTTCCTCCTTACTAATGACCTCATTCCCAAAATACCTATTCCTTCTTGCACCATCACATCCACACACATTCACTATCACCTCCTTATTAGTTCTGCCAATGTTATGAAGATTTTCGAAGTGTTCCTTACACATTCTCCTCACATCCATTTCATCAGTTATGAAAGCACCATCCCTATTCATTATTCTAAGCAGATTCCCCGTATTCTCATTCTTAACCTTTCGCGCTTCCTTCCAGAAGAGCTTCCTATTCCCTTATTAAGTCCCCAGTTTCATCCTCCTTCCAAACTATTCATTTATCTCTCTTTTTTTCCCCCCTTCCTACAGGGGTTTAGTAATCCTTTTTCCCTCCTTATATACTTCCAAACATCTTTCTTTGAAAACTCATCATTGGCTTTTAATACATCCAACCACGCTTCTTTATTACTTTTAACCGCTTGCATCACCTCTTCATTCCACCACTCAGCTAACATTCTTACTTCCTACCTTAGCACATCAACATACTTCTTTTGCACTACTAACAACCGCTCCTTCATTTGGTTCCAGATTTGTTCAGTTTCAATCTTTATTCACATTGGAACTGATATTAATTGCAGCGCTCTTAAATACTCATCCTTATTACCTTGTTATCTATACCTCTCATTCTTAATTCTACCCACTTCCTTCCTTATCACCTTCCTCTCCATCCAACCCCCACTAACTTAATTTTACATAAAACATAATGATCCGATAATCCCATTCCTAACCCCATTTAACATCCAACATATACTTCAACTTCTCCTTCTTCACTAACACAACATCAATCATACTTTCCACCTCGAACCATTTCTTCTAGTATACTTATGAATTCTCATATATATATATATATATATATATATATATATATATATATATATATATATATATATATATATATATATATATATATATATATAGTATATATATATTATATATATATAATAATATATCATCATCTACCTTTCCTTCCCCAAGAATGGAGGTAACACGCGTGACATGCACAGAAAAGTAGTAGAAGCATATGACAAGTCGAAAAGAAAGCCCAGCCTTACCGCTTCCTCTATACCTATTAGTGAAAACTTCGTCGCAGTCAGAAAATCCACCCTAGAGCTTCACGGGACCACGACGGACCCTCACTATTTCACATCGTCAGTGTAGGGTTTAATCCCCTGGCCCAGTTGAGCCACAACCATACCTCACAAAACCCCGCCATTCACTCCTATTACGCACCTTTCTTCTCGCCTCTGTCAAACTCACATTTCTCTCCCCCAAACATTCCTTTACTGACTCAATCCACTTTTTCTTCAGTCTCCCAGCTGGTCAATTCCCAACACACTCACCACTATACATCCGCTTAACTAACCGACCATCATTCATCCTTTCCACATGACCAAACTATCTTAAGTTAACATACTTTCATTTATTCTCTCTCTTACCCCTTTCTTACCACATAACTCTCTAATACGTTCATTCCTCATTTTATCAATTCTTCTCACACCTAACACGCCCCTAAGATTGTCCATCTGAACACATTCAACTTTAGATCTATACCTCTTATTCAAGACCATAGTCTCACTACTATACAATAACACAGGTAACAACATACCCTCATGAAAGACCCTAGTGCACTCAAGACTTAGTCCCTTTACATCTACCAACGATTTAATTGCACTAGCCACCTTCCTGCCATTCACAACTTTCCTACTACACTCTCCATCATTCATTCCCCTTTCATCCAAACATATACCAAATAATTACTCAGACACTTGTGTTCCAAGCTGCTCACTTATCCAACATAACTTCACCCTGAGGACTGTCAACTTTCACTCACAACCATAACATTACTCTTATATACGTTTACTTTCCAAAAACCCCTCCTTTTACCACACCCTTGCCAAATACCTCTACCATCCTCTCAAAACTCTTTCAGATTTACCACACAAAAACAATTTCATTCCAGTATATAATAGAGTACGAACTCCCACTCACCCCATTCTCCATTATTGTCTAACCACCATTTCCTGCCACCCCGATCTCTAATTCTTTAATAGCCCCATTCATATACAAATTGAATAACCAAGGACACATAACACATAACTGCCTCACTCCGCTATTAATACTTTTGATTCCATTCAGAAGCCTACCACCAACACCATATATTACTAGCACCTGCCATAGAGCTTCACTATTAATCCTATCATACGCCTGTTGCAAATCCATAAAACCTAAATACAATTTATTCTTCTTCTCCCTCATTTTCTCAACCACTTGTTTCAATGTAAACATTTCATCCACACATCCTCTACCACTCCTAAACGCACCTTGTTCTTCACCAATCAGTCTTCAGTCACTCGATGCACTCTTTCGCAACTAAAATACCAGCATATATCTTCCCTACAACACTCAATAAACTAATTCCCCTATAATTCCAGGGTTCACACTGAAATTTTGAATTTGAATTCCCTGACATTCCCTGACCAAATCCGCAAATTTTCCCTGACCAGCGTGTTCGTTATTTTTGGGAATAAAATATCTATTAATGCATTATTGCAGCCTATTTACTCAGTTCATACATTAAATTATGCAAAATTTACTTTAGAAACTGTTTATCATCATGGATGAATTTAAAAAAATATTTATTTTTTATAGTAATCGGCCTATACCTTCCCCATAGCCGTCCAACGCACTCCTTTTTTTTTATATTTTCCAAAAGTAAACAGTTTTATTTATACAAAAAGAAAATAAATTAAAAGCTTACATTAATAGCATAGGTGAATAACGTCCACTGTGATCACAAAAGTTCTAAATGGGGAGATTTAGGTTAAACTTTTTCTTCTCAAGCATCTGAATTTGTTTGATTTTATTGCGTCTTCTTCTGTCAAAGCTTTCAGTTTTAAACATCTTTCTCTGCTCTTCAAGTTTATAGATCTGTATGGATGAAATTTTCTTTTTTCAACCTTTTTATTCTTCATCTTCTTCTTTGTTCTTGTTTGACTCTTTGAGATGTTCTTATATCTTCCTGATTGGGGCAGCTTTTACAATTTCTGCTTTTTCTGAGTCGATCAATCAGTCATTTATGAATACTTTTATTGAGGAAAAAGGCAAAATGTCAGCCTTTCCAACGGTAATTGCGGCATCTTTAATAACTTTTCACTGAAATTGCTTAAATTATAGAAAACCCTCCTTCCACTGTTGCATTTCCATGGAAAAATATCAGTCCTAATTTAAATAATTTGCCACAATTCCACATAACATTGTTCCCAGGTACTATAGAAGAAAAAACTAATCAAGTCTCTAGGTTGACCATCACCATCCAAAAATATTTTGAATTTTAATTCAAGGTAGAATGAGCTTATCACTGCCAAAGTAGAGTGTATTTGTGTTTTGCTTCTAGAAAAATTGGGAGGAAGTCCATGGTTAATCACATATTTACATTTCATTGGCCCCATTTTAAAATTTGAAGCTACTGCACTATCTGGAAACATTAATTTAAATGTGTCCCCTATATCTGCACACGAGTTTAAAGACATTTTTATCATCCACCACCTTTAATGCCCATAGTATTTCAGATTCTTGTAACATCATCTTTAATGGAGCAAAAAGATGAAACTGATTGATAAACTGGTTTTTGGTTGGTTATTAATAGAACAATCAGGTCATTTACAATCGTTGAGTATGATTAGAAGTTGATGTTTTGATATACCTCCACAAGCAACACACTTCACTAATATTTGTATTATTAGAACACCTATAAAACGAAAAAGTTTTTCAATGATGTTTGGTCCTGCTGAGTTTTGATTAAATTCAAATGAGGGCTCATGTTAATAAATCCTTACGTTTTTCTCTAACTCCTAAAATTTTAGGTTAAAGTTTTACAACTTAGTTTAAATTTTTAAAATGTTGGAAAAAAAAATTGCTTCCATTAAGTTTTAATTATATTTAATGTAAGTTAAAGTTTATAATATCAACATTACATTCCTTTTTATAATATATATATATATATATAATATATATATAAAAATATTATATATATTATATATATATATATATATATATATATATATATATATATATATATATATATATATATATATATATATATATATATATATATATATATATATATATATATATATATATTATATATATTTATTTATATACAACATTGTATGTGTGTACTAAAATTTGTGAAATATTCTTTAATAATTTCTCAAATAGTATTTCCCTTAATTCTTTTACTCCACGCATACTCGCAAGTATATTAATCAATCAAAATAACTGTTTTATTCCTTTTTGTTTTTTAGCTTTATATTTAAAAACACTCCACGCACTTTCCACCGTCATGTTTTGTTCACCAATGCATATTGGATTAATTAGCACAAACCTGTGAAATAAATTAAATTTTATTATTTTTAACAAAATTGAACTTTCTTAATCTAATGCAATATAATCTAATCTACCCCATAATCTAAACTATGTAACTATCCAACTTAACTTAACTTAAACTTAACTTGACTTTTAACTTTAACTTAACAACTTAACTAACTTAAGTTAACAACTTAACTTAACTTAACTTAACTTAACATAACTTAACTTAAC
Organism: Trachelipus rathkii; assembly: GCA_015478945.1. Lineage (NCBI taxonomy): Eukaryota > Metazoa > Arthropoda > Malacostraca > Isopoda > Trachelipodidae > Trachelipus > Trachelipus rathkii. Next base: position 26,829 of record JABUQX010026728.1, on the reverse strand, counting down.
TTAACTTAACTTAACTTAACTTAACTTAACTTAACTTAACTTAACTTAACTTAACTTAACTTAACTTAACTTAACTTAACTTAACTTAACTTAATCATTACGTTACATAACGTAACCTAATCTAAGGTAATCAAATTTCAAATTAAAAAAATAATGATTTATGTTACCTCCCGCCAGTAGTTATTGAATTTAACAACACACACTGGTTGACAAATGTTTAATTCCTCTTTGTTTTTATGTAATGTAATTAAAAATATAAATAATAAAAAGAAAGAAACATTTAAAAAAAATACTGTTTGAACAATTTTTTAACATTTTTGAGCACCCAATACATTTAAGTAATTAAATAAAAATTTTTAAAAAAACTTAAAATAAAATAAAAGAATTAAAAGAAAAGAATTAAAAATTGTTATCGGAGCTTCAGCCCAATACTGTAAATATATTGAATAACTTATTTTCTCTTTCCTTGGGTAAATTTTACTTTTTCATTATTAACAAAACTTCACCAAAGAACGTAAGAAAAAATAACATGGACCCCAAATGAGTTTCCCCTCGTTTGAATTGAAGACTTGGGCTTGGCGGTCCCATGTTTGATAGAGCAAGTTCTTTTTACAACTTTACAGTATGCCTTGAACTATCAGGTCTTTACCCCAACCACCTTGATAAGACTGTGGGTTCAGTTTGAGGCGTCCAACCACTGGTCTGTTAAAGTTATTTTTTTGTTTGAAGTCATTTTAATAAATAAATAGAATACCCTTCACTGCACAAAACCAAAATCACTTCGTCAAAAACCTAAAAAAAAAAAAAACACCACAAAAAAGTATAAATCCATAAAAAGAAAAAGATTATAAAACAAATTAAGTATTAAGTCATTACAGGGATAAAACACATACATTATTACCAAATCACCTTCAATCGAGAAGAGAACTACGAACTACAAATACGAACAAATAGAAGAAAGTGTTATTAGGAACTAAAAATAGAAAGAAACAGGATAGAAGTAGATTTATGGAATTTCATTCCTCGCCCATCCTTTTCATTCACTTATCATATACATCTCTTATTCCACAATTATACAGTAAGGAAAAATAATATATCAAAAATATGCAACTTGGTCCATGGATCATCCTTCATATGTTTTGAAATTTTAAAAATCCCTGAACTTTTTTTGGAATTGGCCTGACTTTCACAATAATCTTAAAACTTTCCCTGACTTTCCCTGACCAAATTTTTTTTCCCTGACTTTCCAGAAAGTGTGAACCCTGAATTCCTACAGTTCCCCTTATCTCCCTTACCCCCCATATTTAAGGGTACTATTACTTCTCTCCTCCAATCCCTCGGAACTATACCCTCCATAAACGCTTTATTACACAACTTATAAATCCAATCAATCACCATCTCACCTCAGTTCTTGATCATTTTATCAGTAATTTCATCTATACCTGCAGATTTACCATTCTTCAACTTTCTCACTCTACTCATTACCTAGAGAGACCTAATGACCTCACCCCCAAAATACCTTTCCTTCTTGCACCATCTAACCCCACACAATTCAGTATCACCCTCGAGTTAGTGCTAATTATTATACAGATTTTCGAAGTGTTCTTTCCACACTCCCCTGACATCCATTTCATTAGTTACAAAAAACATCATCCCTATTCATTATTCTAAGCAGGTTCCCCTTATTCTCATTCGTAACCTTTCACGCTTACTTCTTGAAGAAATTTCCTATTCCCTTGTAAGTCCCAATATCCTCCTTCCAAACTGTTCATTTAACCTCTTTTTTCCTCCTACATATTCTTTAAACTGAGGTATTTCTTTTTTCTTTCCTTATATAATTCAATACATCTTTCTTTCGAAATTTGCATTCAGTGGCTTTTAGTACACTCAACCACGCTTCTTTTTTACTTTTAACAGCTTGCATCACCTCTTCATTCCACCACTCACCACATATATATATATATATATATATATATATATATATATATATATATATATATATAATATATATATATTATATATATATATATATATATATATATATATATATATAATATATAATATATATACCGTATAATATATATATATATATATATATATATATATATATATATATAATATATATATATATATAAAAGTATATATATATATATATATGGATTGTAACTATTTTTAGAGATGGGGGTGCCAGAAAATGGTGTTAGAATGATGGAGATGGGATGGTGGAGGGTGCCCTACCTATATATGCGGAATGATTTGTTCTGTGTGTGGACGAATCTGGAAGAGAGCTTGAGAGGATGGTAGAGAGATTTGGCGGGTGTGTAAAAGGAGGGGCTTGAAAGTAAACGTGGATAAAAGCAAGGTTATGGTTGTGAGTGAGGACAGTCCTCAGTGTGAAGTTATGTTAGATGGTGGATGCAGCTGGAACAAGTGTCTGAAGTTTAAATATTAAGATATTAAGTGGACGAGAAGGGAACGGATGATGCAGAGTGTAGTAGGAAGTTGTGTGTACATGGCAGGAAGGTGGCTGGTGCAATTAAACGTTGGTGAATTTAAAAGGGACTTGAAGCTTGAGTGTGCTACGGTCTTTAATGAGGGTATGTTGTTACCTGGTTATTGTATAGTAGTGAGACCTATGGTCTGGAATATAAGAAGTATAGATCTAAAGTTTCAATGTGTTCAGATGGGACAATCTTAGGGGTGTGCTGTGTGAGAAGAATTGATAAATGAGGAATGAACGTAGGGTTGGGAAAGGAAAAAAACAAGCTCGTTTTTTTTCCGAAAAAAAAACAGTTTTTTTCATGAAAAAAAACACAGCCTGGAAAAAAAACAAGTAAAAATGTTTTTTTCGTTTTTTTCACATAAAATAAGTTGTGAATTTACATGTTTGAACAATAATATTATAAATTTTAGCAAATATGCTCTAATTTGGACATTTTTTTTGTTCCAATTTCCAACAAGGTGAAAGCCCTTGAGTTTGTGTTCAAAATATTTTGTAAATATTTGTCCCAATTTATTATTTTATATTCTGAAATTTGATATTCATTAAGAGTTATTATGGCTTGCCATGTGATAAGGTTGTTTTCTTAACTCTGTATTCAGCTATTCTTCCAAACAAAACATTTTAGTCTATAGAGTTATTTAATACAGATAATAAGATATTTACTGTGCCACCCTGCAAAAAAGTCGAGGTGTGTAACTGATACTTTTTAAGTCATACAAAAGTAGGCCCAGAAGCCCTATCGCACTCGTAAATGTAACTTTTGTTGATGTAAAACGATTGAGCAATAGACATTAGTTATTATGTGACTTCATAATAAAATCTAGCTAACTAGAGAAATTTTGCCAACTGAGAAGAGATCATTATGCTCAGAGGCCAAGCTAACTTAAACTCCTGTTTACTGCCCCTTGCATCCTTACACGAGCTGCGTACAATGTCTCTACACAGATCACTATCATAAGACTGAGTAGTGTATTCAGAACTTAGTACAGGGGTGCACTATCAAAATTAAATGTGGCGATCACAGCTGAGTGGAAGCCATATGAGTCATAATTGTTGACAAGTAGTCACGCCACAAGTAGCAGTGTTCAGTAGTGATTGGGGTCTAAAATTATTGAGGATGTGGGGCACCTAGTGCATTAGTGAATCAAATTGATATTCCAAAGTCCTTAATATTGTAATTTTAAGTCATTCACATCATACTCTCTTTCACTCTTACAATCTTTATGGTTATAAATTTCTTGAAATTTAATTTCTCTTATCTATATTCATTTTGTCCAAGTCACTTTTTGAAGTTTTATCAATCATTGTCATTCCAGACTCATTCATAGTATGGAGAGAAGTACTCACATATACAAGTTCAATATTATACACAAGTAGAATTATAAATATGATATAGAACTAACAAAAGCATATAAATTATATCCATAGTTATATTAAGTAAGTAGAAGACCTAACATAACAGCAGTCTGCAGGGCCTACAAGTCCTTAATGTAAATTGTAACGAAAACAATTGATGATAAAATATAAGAGAAAAGTAGTTCTGCTATTTTATAAAATTCATAATGGAATATTTGTTTAAATCAAGTATCCTAATATATTGTTAGAAAAATGAAAAATTTCATAAGGCTGAAACATCACTATTAGCCTCTTTAGATTTTTAAAAATACATTAATGAAAAAAAATGACAATACTGCTAAACAAAAACAACAGATTATGAATAAATAACGGTGATTTTACCCAAACCCTAAATGATTGCGTATTAGAGTAATTGTGGTGGGATGAAAGAAAGGAGGTGTAAATGAGGAGAATAAAATGACGCATATGTGTGACCATCGGAAGAAGGAAGTGTTGGTCATTGTAGGAAAGGTGTCTAGATGAACACGGTAGTCGGTTAAGTTTAAGGGATATATACGGTGGCGTGAGTGCCTCTTGTATCGCGCTACCATAACAGGACCGAAGAAAAGAGGTGGGATTGAAGTGACGGACGAGTATGTTTTAAAGAGAAAAATTGTGAGTTTTTAGTGCTTATATATATGAAGTGTATATAAAATATTGTTAAGGTGATTGATTTTTGTGAGGGGAGAGGTATGGTTGTTGGTACCCACTGAGTGTGCCAGAGGAGAATGAGCCCCTTACTATTGAACGAATCTAACATAGTGAGCTCCACATACGCAGGAATCCCTTATTGAAAGGCTCTTAGAGTGATGAGTGTGCGTGAACTGCGAACGATATTATCTCACTAAAAATGGGTATATGAGAGGGCGGTAAGGCTGGGGCTATTTTCTTTCCGACTAGGTTGTCATCTACTTCTTCCTAAGCTGTTTGTATCTTTTTCCGTAAGCCTGCTTACGCACCTTACTCCAATGCGTATGGGTAAACAAAAAGGAAGTATGATGAAGAAAATGTATTACAGTTGTTACACTTACTGAGGAATATATATAGTTAATATACATTATTTACTTATCTCCCGTAATAATAGTTATAGTATTTCCTATTATAGTAATATGTAGTATAATTTTTTGTATTATATATTATATTATGTTGATGATTTTATTTTCTCATTATTGTTCACACTGTATTATTACGTTATTTATAGGTATTAGGTAATGGGCGGATTAGCCCAAGCGTGATATACACGGTATCTGGCTTCTCCGGCCAAGTTTTTGGATTTATCCGGTATCGGCGGATATCATTGTTATCGGCCGGATAACTGATGATACTTCCGCATTTCTTCCTCGTTCTCACAGAATATTCAAAATAATTGAAAAATAAGTATATAGTATATATATTAAGTTATTATTACTAGTAGGATGTATTAATTTATATACTATATATTTACTCCTGAGGTATATATATATATATATTTATCATACTCACTCACTACATATATATAAGTGGAATATATATATAGATATTTAATTAAAGGATTGAAAATTGAAACGGTAAAATTGGGACTGTGACGGCATGTTACGCAAGTTATGGATTAGTGTTTTATTTTCTCATCATTTTTATGTTTGAACTGATTAACCAATACAATTTATACGAAATTTGGCAGCACGGGCCTGGTGACACATTTCATAAATTTTCAGGTGATAAAAAGATATATAGAGGATGAGCGGTAATATTTAAAATTGGTTATTAATAATATATTATATAAATATTTAAAAAAATATATATATGTAAAAAATAAACGTATTTATAATGAAATGTAAGCTACCCAAACACATGTTAAATTGTCAATTTTTACCTACGCAATTTTATTCTCACGTATTAGAGTATTGTTTAATTACTAAAATAGTAATTCACTGCTTTAATGTTTAACGTGTATTAAAGGCATTCATATTGCATTATTTACCATTATATTATTTACACGCACATCCAAGAAATTTATAATTATACAAAAAACACACACGATTTTATTCTCAGTTTACCGCGCATATCAGTTGGATAAAAATATAAAATTCAGAGCATAATGTTCCAGGGACACAAAACTTGATATAAGAAAATGCAATGTTGGAACTAAATATACAATCTGCTATTAAGAAAAAGTGGTGCTATGAATAAAAATGGTTAATATCGATCATAACTTTATAAGACAATCAGAAAGACTAACAATATTATCGATACGAGAAATCTGTAATCGATTAATAGTATCACTCAATATAAATTTATATATGATAAATTTTACATCAGAATTAAAAGAAACCTCTTTAAAAAAGAGCATGGATTCCTTTGAAAGAAGAAAAAAACAAAAAAAAAAAAAAAAAAAAAAAATAAAACAACAAAAAAAAAAATATAACAAGAAAAATGATCTGGATTTTCGGGTGTGACTAGCTAACGTACAACGTACGATGCCTGCCCATACTGTGTAAAAAATTTGGTGTGGACTATAAATTTTGGCACTCCACTGAAATTAAAAAATGTTTTTTGAGTAGTGGGGGTACACAAAACAATTATCAAATATAACTTAGAAACTAATTACAAAACATTTTTCAAATGTATCGCAATTAGCAATTCCGTCATTTATTTCTCTGGACATAATGTCCGCAAGTTGCCTGCCGGACTTAATATTTGTGCGTAACGTCCACTCTCTCACATATATGATCTACCTATATATATATATATATATTATATAATATTATATTATATATATATATATACGTATACGTATACGTAAGTATATTTTGTGACTCGTGTCATTATATATATATTATCATGATATATCACTCTATTATATCGTAGGTTCTAGCCTCACCAGATTAGATGTCATTTCTTGAGAAAAAAAAACTATAGATAGCTACGTAAAAATTGAATACATTTTTAAATCAGCGCACATTGTAATGGAGAAAAATGAAGAAGAAATTAAAATATTAAGTGAAGATAAAAAAAAAGTAAATAATTTTTATACCCAAAAAGAAGATAAAATAAATTTTTATAAAAAAGGGTAAATAATATATAACACTCAGATTACTCTCGTTCCCCAAAATTAATTCGCGTTCCCAAGAGTCATGAGCCCCCAATATTTCTTATTCAATGTTAAGCGAACATAACGCGTCACTGCACGCGCCGCGCACACACCACCACTACTCTATAGTCACTAGATACACTGTTCTTGAGATATAATTAAATTTTTTCAAGAACGAAATATCAATCTTAACCTAAAAACTATATACTTTTTAATTTTCATATTTAGATATTTAACTTTTATTTTTTTGGTCCTTTTTAAATTTTTTATTTTGGCCGTTATTTTTAGTTTCCCCTAAGTATTGAAAAGATATAAGGAAAAAACGTTTATTTAATCTTTTGTTGAAAGTAATTACTTTTGAAACGTATTTTCTGGAGAAGAGTGTGATAATTTTTTTGAGTTAGTTTTATTTAAAATTAATAATTCATTTAATTTATTTTTGTTATTTCTGTGCAGTTACAATGTTACGCTAAGATTGCTATTAAAATATTATATTATATTTTTATGTATTAGGATTTTTTTTTTTTTAGATTACAAAGGGGGCATTTTTTTTTATTAATATTTGTTTTTAATTGATACTTAAACTTCATTAAATTTATTGCGTATTTATGATAATATAAATATATACATATATATACTTATCTATATAAATATAGGTTTATACTATATGTAATAGAGAAAATCATATATATGATATATTATAGTATATATATTATTCAATTGGTAACGATATACGCGTCTGGGCAGGTGCTGGTAGACGTTTGGCCACTTTAGAAGTTTAACGCGGCTCGTGCGCCCACTTTCCACCATAATACACATTATGGATTTTTTTTCCTGACAAATCAATGGCCCAGTATAGTACGGTCAATAAGCACACATAAGAAATAATAGTAATTCATCGAAATATCATCCAGTATTTATTAAAGTTTTAATAAAGATCATTTAGAATTTTATCAGTTTAGAAGGGGTTAAATTCAGGACCACCTTATGAATTTAAATAGAAATTATACCGTGCCTTTTCATGTTGCAAATGTAAAATTCAATATTTTAGAGCTCCCATTTTTGAACCATTTTGGCTTTGGTATCGATTTTAAAATTGATATTTTACTTGACCCTTTGACAAATCATGCAAGAAAATTGAATAGAGATTTACCATTAAATGATACGCATGTGCATGAACTTTTACGACATCCTCTGTCAACTCCTATCACTCTTCCTCTGTCCTCACCCCCTCTATTGCCTAATAGTACATCTTTCTTTAATGAGGTAATATTGAAATATAAAGAACTTTTTCTCAATAACAAGGAGTGAAATGGGCGGAAGTTTTTGGAGGAGGGGGGGTATGGAATTGGTGGGGCTTTAACCAGGGGGGAAGAACCCCAAACATTGGACGAGATAACCGCAGTGAGGGTCCCGGTCGCGGTCCTCGTTGAATACCCTTTAGGGGAGGATGTTTCAAAACTGCGAACGAGTTTCTTTCACTTGGGGTATTAAAGGGACGGATAAAGCTGGCCTTTTTCGGACTTACCTCATGTTATTCTACTTACCGTTTTGCATCCGGCCGGTATTGTTTGGCGCAATTTCCCTCACCCCTTAATCTGGGGAAGGAAAGTAGATGAAATAAATATATATATATATATATATATAATATATATATATATATAATATATACTATTATATAATATAAATATAGTATATATATATATATATATATAATAAATTATATAATATATATATAATGGAATAAATTAAGTTAAATTATTAAAAGAACCTATTGCAATTTCTACTGTTGACAAAATGATAATGAAAACTAGTTCAAAAAAACTATAATTTTATTTACACAATATAAACTTTACCTTTAAAAAATCTTAATAGTAAAATTTAATAATAATAATAATTAATAAAATAATAATTTTTTTTTAGTTATAGGTAGTAATCAGGATGACCTATTTTGTAATAAGCAACTGAGAATGAAACGTTCATTTTACTGGGATATTGTATGAAAATATTATATGTATGTATATATAAATATATATATATATATATATATATTATATATATATATATAATATATATATATATTATATATATATATATATTATATATAAAGGATATGACTTTTTAAGGATATCCACCATTTATTTCAAGTTCATCTTGTAATGAAGTTAGAACTTAAAATGTACATAATTGTTCTTGAATTGTGTTAATAATAATAATAAAATAATAAATAATAAGATAATAATTAGTAGTTAATTGTAATAAGTGAAACTTAAACAATTATTTATATAAATACATAATAATAATATATATATATATAATATATAATATATATATATATAATATATATATATATATATATAATATTATATAATATATATAATATATATATATAATTATATATATACACTTATTATTTTTAAAAAAATACACCTTACATTTTAGGTTCATGTGGGCCTTTATATACTATATATATATATATATATTATTAATATATATTATATATAATAATAATATATATATATATATATATATATAGTATATATATAATATAAATATATATATAATATCATATAATATATTATATATATTTATTTAAAATAAAATAATTAATAATTGAAAAAAAATTTATACCAAAACTACTTTGACATTGAATTTGGTGCTCTGAAAACAAGTGTCCAAAATATGTGAGCTTTGTATTTAAAAAAATGCCTTTTAAATCAACAAAATGAAAAAATAAAAACAAAACAAAAAAACAAAAAACGGATCTGGATAATTAAAGAAAAAGTTTTTTTTTTAAAAGGAAAAAGGAAGAGCCTTGATAATAATAAATAATATATATATAATATATATATATAATTAATTATATATATATTAATATATATATATATATAATATATATATATATATACTATATATATATATATAATATATTATATATATTATATATAATATACTATATATATATATATTATATATATTATATATAATATTATATATTTATTATATATATGTTGAAATTTTTATAAATATCTATATAACTATCTTGGAATTTCGCAAAATTAATTTCTTTTGAATTATCCTTTCCACATCAACATAAAGCCTTCGTTTCAGCCTTCGATTAGTGTGAAATGTCTGATTAGCGAACGGAGGGCACAGAACGAAACCGTCATTTTCACTAGCCATTTGCTCTAAGGCCTGAAAGGAAAAGAAATTGATATCGTAAAAAAAAAAAAAACGTAAGATAACTTAAAATTACCAGGTGAAAGCAAAATTAAGAAAGTATATAGCGACTTTCTCTAAAATTCTTAACTTAAAGGACCATGAATTGGACCAACTATTGTACATAATGGAAGATGTTACAAGTTTGAATTTATATCACCAGGTTACCAGAAGATCTGAACTCAAAACTGCAAGGTGATTACAATCTCTGAACTTAAAAATCACCAGGTAAGACTAAAATCTGAACTAAATTCATCAGGCAAGACTGAAATAATAACTTAAAATCGCAAGTAAGACTAAAATCTGAACTTAAAAATTATCAGTAAGTTTAAAATCTGAACTTAAAATCATCAAGTAAGACTAAAATTTGGTCTTAAAATCACTAGATATGACTAAAATCTTATTCAATGCTTTTTCTTCTGTCTGACAACTAAATGACATATTTTTTCTAGTCCACATTCCATTAATTTCATCTTCACAATATATTTCACATTTGTAATTTTAAATGAAAAATAAGAGTGTCCGAGGAATAATTTTTATAATAAATAACAGAGAAGGGCAATATTAAAATGGGGCTGAAATCAGGTTATTAAAGAAGAATTATGGAGCCTGCAAAAATATTTAAGGGGGGGGGGCTCCAATCTCTGTAAATATCAAAGCTGCACTTGAACTAAGATCACAAACAACAAAAAAGTCAGAAGACAATATTGGAGAATCAATAAAAATGTCATTCTATTGTTAAAACGTTTTTCTTCTGAAAACCATTTGACCTAAGAAGGAATAAGGAAACCTGCTTCGAAAAGTCTTTAGGTTACCTACCAAGGCTCTTATTTTAAGACGTTAGGCCAGGGTTGGGTTAGACTGGTTTAAATAGGCGTGCTCTTTCGAACCTAAAAACTTAATTAAAGAACCCATACTTTAAAACTCTGGAATTTAGTTTAAAAAAAAAAATAAGCAAAATATGTTAAAAAAATTGGCAAAGGTCAACCTGAGCCAAGAAGCTTTTTCATTTTCTAGTTTTATGTTACTTTTATTACGTGAGCACTTTAATGATAAAACTTTTTTCAATATTAACCAGTCTTCTGTCACCAATTTTAGTACATATTTTATTCTTTTTAACCCTAGTATAATTACCCAAAATTTCTCTCTTCTACTATTACAACAGTTTATTAATTGCTGCCGCCTTAATTACTTGGATTTTTAAATTCTTCGTTCAATTAATAAAAACTCCTTCACAACAAGCTTTTATTTTATTTTTGGCTAACCCAGTTAATAAAAAGCAGATTAACCCGATTTCTTTTAATATATATTCTTTTATTTGTAGTAAAATTTCATACACTCAAATTAAAAGTCTTTTCAGGGCATGAAGCAACTGAAACTACCAAACAATTTATTAATTATTATTTCAACTGTTTCACAACGGAATGTATAGCCAATTCGCGAAAGTAAGACTCGTATCAATTTTGATAAGGGCTATCGTATAGATTTTTACAGAGAAATTTTAAACTTAAATATTAAAAAAAAAAAACTTCCTTTTAACGTGCTTTATCCCCTTTTCAGAGAGTAACACGGGGAGACTACAGGAAAAATCGAACTCGTTAAACGCGCCGGGGCTATCCAGGCCAATGTTCGCCAGCCCGTTTTAATTCTTTGCCGCCCCATTTTGAAAGATTAAAAACTCAGACTTGCTGTACGCGGAGGATTGAACCAGCAAATCTATTGGCATTGAGTCGGGCCAGGTCCCAACTTCTAAATTTCAGAACTAATTCTTACTTTACTCTTAAGAAAACTATACACGGTAACTTTATTTCTTTTGATCTTTTATTCCTATGATTTAAAGAATTTAAGTTAAAGAAATTAAATTAAAATTTCTTTACCTTTTGTCCATATACATATCCATTCGGAAGCATCAGTGGTTGATTATGTTCATTGAGTTGTTCACCAGATATGTGACACACTAAACGAGACTGAGAGCAATGAGCATAAGGTAGAGAGGATGCAAGCTCATTCAAGTTTTTCTGGCAAACTGGGCAATCTGGATTGTGATTCAACGGACCCTAAATAACGTAGTTATAACGTAGTATTTTATCTTGTCTTTTTTTAAAAGTAAAAATATTTTATATTTGAATTTTGAAATAAAAAACTTAATTTATGAAATAAGAATGGTAAAGATGAATTCATAAAAGTTATTTTTATATGTTACAAATTAAAGGCAAAAAAAATTTAAATTATATGAAAGAATTTCATGAAGATGGCTCTTACTCTGTAACAATGAGGTGTCTTGAGGGCAGAGAGACCTGCCTGTAAGGCAACGGAGAAAGCCGAGGGAGTCGAAATCTGAAAATTAAAGTTTAAAATTTCTCTTCCCCTTAAATTGAGTGGGGACTAGGGACTATCCCACCGAGATTCTGAGAACAGTTCCTTATAAGGACTCACAACAAAAAAAAAAATAAAAAAAAAAAGTTGGAGCAAATATAAGGGGGGGGGGGACTGCTATTTTAGCATTATTTAATACAAAAATACTTAAAAAAATCAAACATTCTGATAAAAGTATATTTTTTTGGTAAAGTATTTGTCTTCTATACATTATAAAGAAAAAGTACAACCAAAAATATTTCAAAAAGCATAAAAACTTAAAACGGTCTTAACCTGGTATGTAACGAGGGAATGGCAAGAAGAAGCATGCACTGTTTGTACAGCCTGCATCGAAGCTTGGGTCTTGACCCGTAAGTGTTTCTAGGGCCGTGCCTTTTATGCAAAAAATTAATTTAACATCCAATAAAAAATCCTTAATACACATTTAAACTCTAAATGTATTTATTTCGCACGCTTGTAAAATTAGTGCAAGTAGATTTAAGGAAATCTAATTAAAAAAAAAATAAAAAACTTTCAAATTTATGTATTTAGTTCTTTAGACGTTTTCAGCCAGAGTAGGGCAAAGAGTTTCAAACAGCATAATTGAGATAAGGCATATGTGGTGCGAAATTACCAAATTTGCTCAAATAAAAGAAAAAATTAACAATGACTAGAGCTTTTTGACAAAATATCTACTTAAATTTGGGACATTTTTATTAAAAATGAAAAAATATACAAATATGTAAGCAATGTAGGTACATATTTCACTCTTATAATTTAATAATTTAAAAAAAGACAAAAAATGAAAAAAGGTTTAGTATTTTTATTTATCATATCTTCCCCCGAAAAAAAAAGGATACTAAACTTATATAATTAACCTCATTCTAAGCCTAAAATCTCTCTATTTGACAAAATCTTAATGAAATAGTTTAGTTTTTTTAAACCCATTCCTTCTCAAAAAATCAAGGAAAATAAAAATTAAATCATGAGGAAAGGAAAAACAAAAAATTCTATGCAAGTTAGCAAGAACACACATTCAAAGGAATTTTAGTTTTAAAAATTGTTTTGGAATATAAGGCAAACTAATCAAATGGGAAAACTAAAAACCTTACCACAAGAATGGACGTTATAAACCAAAAAACGGGAACCAAACCCCATATTTACATTCAAAATCCTAAATGATGGAAACGTCTAACCAAAAAACTGGTGGTATTTACTCTCAAAATTTCAATTTTGTGGATGATTCCACTTTTACAATACCCTTACGTCCAATAGTACGAGGGGACCGAGCTTGTTAATTGATTAAATAGTAGTTAGAATAAAATAACTTTTCTAAGAATAAGGTAGATGGTTATTATTATTAAATTCTAAGTGTTCTACTTAAATTATACCTACTACTAAAATTTTTCAATCAAGAGAGCAAAAAAAAAAACCTTCGATTATCCTTTTACAATTATACATTTAAAAAAATTTTTTTTTAAAATTTTAAACCAAGGTTTGAAAATGTTTTTTTAAATATTAATGTATTTTAAATTAATTAGGTCCTTTGTTTAGCTAACAACCAAAAAATTACATAAAAGAAGTTATGTAATTTTTATTAAAATTTAAATATATTAATTCAAAATCCACCCTCTCTCCCCAGGACTGGGGTAAGGTGCGTGGGACATGCCACCGGAACAGAAAGTAGTAGTAGAAAAGAAAGCATGACAAGTTTTGAAAAGAAAAGCCCAGCCTTACTCACCCCTTATACCTATTAGTGAGAAACTCCGCGCAAGTCAAAGGAATCCAGACCCTAGGAGGCTTTCCAAACGGACCCGCGGATGGATTCTTCCCACTAATGGCATTCTCATCAGTGTGGGGTTCATCCCTTGGCCCAGGTGGCCAAACGCACAAACCCGTAAATAAAAAACCCCCCACCGCTCCCCCCCCTTATTAAAAAACCTCCCCGCAACATTCATGTTCCTATGCCGACCTTATCTCGCCTCTTGCCTAAAACTCAAACATTTCCCTCCTCCTCCCAGGGGCAATTCCCTTTATTTGGACTCAAACCCACTTTTCTTCCAGTCCCCCAAAGCCGGATCAATTCCCAACCACACCAAACACCACCCAACCATTACATCCAACTTAACCAAACCGACTATTTCATAACAAACTTTCCCACTGGGTCCATGATTTCCATCTAATTACTTTTTTCATTTATTCTTTTCCCATTTATTCCCTTTTCTTCGATAACCACACAACTCTCTAATAACGTTCATTCCTCATTTTATGCCAATTTCTTTTACATTGTTCAGTAGAAGACCTAAGATTTTGTCCAATCTTTCTGGAACACATTGTACTTTAGATCTATAACCTTCAGATATTCCAAACACCAGAACTCTTCACTACTAATACATTTAAACTCCTTGTGTAACAAACATACCTACATGTAAAAGACTCTACGCGCACCCTCAAAGACCTTAAAGTTTCCCTTTTTACGTCCACCATACGATTTAATTGCACAAGCCACCTCCGACCCATTCACAACTTTGTTCCTACTTACCTTCCAAACGTCAATTCTGCAGTTATGAAGAGTTAATAAAACAGAGTAATCAATAGTGAAGACCTCTGTAATAACTATGAATATCACTTTTTCCAGCTGGCTCGCACCAAATCTAACAACTTTCACAACCGAGGACATATTTCCCCACTCCACAAACCATAAGCCTTTACTCTTTCAGAACCCACTACTTTTTTACAGCCACCCTACCAAGATCTCTCAAAAACTTCTCTCAGATTCATCCCACACCCAAAAACCCAAAAAATTCATTCCGCAATTAATTAGGTAGGGCACCCTCCCACTCTCTTCCATTCTCCATCCATTCTAACACCCCATCTCCTGCCACCCCCACCACTCCAAATTCTTCATAAACCCCATCCCCATATTTACAAAATTGAAGTTAAACCCAAGGGAAATAAAATCCACATTCCTGCTTTACTGCGACTATTTAATATTAAACCAAATTAAATTATTTAAAGACTTCTAGCAATTTACCGCTTCCGTCCTATCCATTACAACATAAACATTTTGAATTTTCCATTGGAAGCAAAGGGGGGCGCCTGCCACCCAACATCCATAATCACCTAAAACATCCTTGCCATTAGAGGCTTTTCCCCCAATTTAATCCGTAATCGTACTCCTTTGTTGCAAAGACATCCCATAAAAAACTCACAAATTTCATATCTTATCTCTTCTAACCTTATTTTCTCTCAAATTTCATAATTGTTTCCTTATATGTAATAGAAATTTGATCCCACAACATCCTCTACCCTATTTCTAAAAACGCCTACCTTGTTCTTCAAGAATTAAGTCCTTCAAGTTACCTCGGGACGCCACGTTTTTCGACCAAAAAAATACCAGCATTACTATCCTTTCCCTAAACAAACCCCTACTCAAATTCCTAATTCCCCCATTAAATCTGCCGTGCCAAAAAGAGCTTTACCCCTTTATATTAAGGGTACTATTTACTGCTCTCTTTCCAAAATTCCCCTTCAGAACGATTACCCTCCATTAAAGCGCTTTGTTACACAAATTTCACAACTTCCAAATCCAAATCACCATCTTGGCCTTCGTTCTGATCATTTCACCCAATATTTCATTCTACCCAGCCTGCGAAGATTTTACCATTCTTCAAACTTTCCTTTCACTCTACCCGATGTACCTTTCCTCCTTTTTACTAATGACCCCATACCCAGAAATATCTATTCCTTCTTGCACCACCCAAACCCACAACCAACCACATTCACTATCCCAACCTTTCATTAGCACGAATTGTTATGGCCACCATTTTCGAAAGTGTTCCTTCCACACTTTCCCCTTCAAAAAACCCATTTTCATCCAGTTTACGGAAAGGCACCATTCCCCCCTATTCATTTATTTCTAAAAGCAGGATTCCCCGGTATTTCTAATTCTTAACCTTTCCGCCGCTTCCGCTTCCAGAAGAGGCCTTCCTATTTCCCTTGTAAAGTGTGCCCCCAGCCATTTCTCCTTCCTTCCAATCCAACTGTTTCATTTACCTCTTTTTTTTTTTCCCTCCTTCGTTTGCACTTTTTTTTAGCAATTTCTTTTTTCAAAATTATTTTAAAAATTCCAATTTAAATTATATATTAATATATTATATATAGATTATATTATATATATATATATATATATATTATATATAAATATATTAATATATATTATTATATATCTATATATATATATTATATTATGATATATTATTATATTGTATATATATATATATTAGGATGTCCCGAATAGTTTGAAAAAAGGCCCGAATATCGGGTCCGAATTTAATGTTACTCCGGCTATTCGGATGGAATAAGTTATTTTAAAAGTTCGGGTTCATCCATTTAGGGAAAAATAAAGAACTTACACTGGGTACAAAACAAAAAAAAGGTGAAATTTTTCTATGGGGAATGGATTTATGTAGCGAGGATAAATATTTAGTAATTTCGGGGAGGTGCTTGATTCCCATTATATTCTCAGATTTGTTGTATCACATCCCATTTTTTCGTGGCCCAATCATGGATTTCCTATTTTTGCCATATTCCCTAGGAATGACCAAAATTCATGTTTCATGTGCAAACTACGTAGGCTGTATAGACTTTACCTCCGCATATATCTAACGGTAGCAAGTCAAGTTTTACTTGCGGTCGATTATTCGGGGAAAGCATGTGGTTAAACTTTAGTAACGTTCTACAGTAGGGAATGCCAATGAACCTGGAATGATGTCCATTCATTTCCCATCTTGAAAAAACAGTCGGATGGTCCGTTATTATTGTTCACCCCAGGGTGAACTGAACGATCTTGTATGAGAGTTTGTATTTGCCGAAAGTTGTATTTGCCGAAGCTGTTGGCTTCGAGGTTTTTGCATGAAAAAAAAAATCTGCCTATTCAACCATGGCACAAGAAGAGTAACATTTTTATCGTAACAGAAGGGAAAGCCGAAGCTTGCGGAGCTTCTTTCCAGTCAGAGATGGTAAACCTGTGTATTGCAGTGAAGTTGCAAGGCCTACTTACTCGCTATTGGGACTCCCAGCATATACGATTGCAGGTGAGTGGTGCGACTGTTAATTGGAACACTTCCAAAGAAAGCAGTTTAAAGTGTGGTTGTTACACAAACTGCAACAAGTATGCTCTGGTTCCGCAGGTTAGGGTAACTCGTTACGGATGGGAGAGGAGGATATGCAAAAAATCAAGACAACAGTTTGGGAGAGGCTACAAATATCCAGGTACAATTGGATGGGTAAATATGCGTCACCTGAAAATGGTATAACGTTTTGGCTCAGGGTCAGCAATACCAGGTTTCCACCAAAATACCCTGCTTCCTGTGCTAATTTGGACCAGCCGGGCGAAAAAGGATCACTGGACCAAGAAAGAGGAATGGACCACCGAGGGAAACCTTGACGCATGGTGATAGGAACATCGTAACGTGAACCACCTTGTACAGAGAAGAAAAAAACCTAATCTTACCCTCCCACTAAACACATAAACTTGGTTTGATGAAAATTTGTTGGAAGGCGCCTGGGACCAGGATGGTTGGGAATGCTTTCCGCTATATATTGCTCAAACGGTTTTCCTTGGTCTGAGTGACGAGAAGGAAAAAAAGCTGGATTATTTTGGAAGGGGCCCCAGCAAATTACGGACCACTCCTCGTGATGCTGCCCTTTTGCTCAACAAATGGACTTTGTCTAGAGGCAAAGCGGTGGAATGCTTTTTCAGAATTGTAACACAGAATTTTTCTGGGGAAAACAGGAAAGGCCGAGGGAACCCTACTATTTAACAATTGTAACAGGAACTGCTAGACAGTTTTCATGTCTTCTCATAGGATGTAGAATGAGTTTAATATAAGTTTGGCACTTAAACTTCAATTCTCAGCCTAAGAAAAATTTCGGAGAAAACCTAGGCCAGAATTTTTGTTAGTGATGAGCAAGGGTGAAAACGGCTTCCATTTTCAAAAGATCTAAAGTGTCAAATGGGAAGGACGGTTTACCCAGGGGCAAAGTGGGGATATCAATATTTGATTGGGGCCGGAACTATTGTGGAGCTTGATGAGGGATGATTTCCAGACCGTTATTCCACTCAGTAGAATCGGGTCTACGAAGAGGAAAAGTTACTAACATCGCTAGGTATGTTTTTACATTAACTAGAACCCCGATTCCCTTTTCTATTACATTCATTGGTTGTCCCATATTACTCTTTATTTCATAGTTGTATATATATGTTTGGTAACAAATATCTATCAAAAAACATGTATCATTTCATTGCGATTTGTTTCTCTCCCTGCATATATCCAATATAAGACAAACAAACCAAAACACATTATATCATATAATAATATTATATATATATATATTTAATATATATATATAAATATTATATATAATATATATATATATATAATATATATATATATATAATTATATATATATAATATATATAAATATATGGTTAGTGATGGGACGATTATGAAAATTTTTGCGATGGGACGATGAACGGATTAGGAGCAAAAATTCGCCGATGGACGATTGACGATGACGATTAATTGAAAAAAAAAAACTATTTTTAAAAAAATTTCTCTCTTCTCCTCTTCTCTCTCTCTCCTCATATTTCTATATATAATAATATAGGTATATATAATATATATAATATTATAATATATATATATATATATATATAATTATATATATATATCCCACAAAATCTTTTCCTTCAGTTTCCGGAAAATGGGGAGGTATTGGTATAGGCCTTGGATATTTTGTAGGATAACACAATCAGACTCAAGTTCAATATAAGCTTTAATTTTGAGAAGTTAAAAGAATTAAAAATTAAACCCCAGTGTAGAGTGCCTAAAAAAACACAGAATTAAAAAGAAATTACAAAAACACGAAAAAAAAATATGTAAACATAATGGTTTTATGAGAGGAATTATACCAAACTTTAAACATAAAAACTAAAATCTAACATATTTACCACATCTTATGGTTTACCAAAATACTAAAATGCTATAAAAGGGATGGTAGATGGCATATTTTGCCACCCGCCAGATTCATTATTATAATACAAAAGAAAAAAAAAAACTGATTACCAAATTTAACACCCTCTGATGATGGAATGTTATATAATTTTAATATGAGGCACCATTAAAAACACGCAAAATCTTTAGAAGTAACCAAAAATTTTTCAACATATGTTTTCCAAAAAATTTAAACCCGATTTTATTGATTTCAGCTGGTAACAAAAATTGTATTGAAACAAAAATTTATAACAAAATAAATATAAAAGCATGATTTTAAGGATGCTCGATGTAGGTAATTTTCAGAGTATGGCCAATAAATTACCTCAAAAAAAATTTCCAATAAAGGAAAAAAAATTTAGTTTTTTTCATGAAAAAAATAAATTTCATTTAAAAATATAAAATAACAATAAAACAAATAATTTTCCTACCCATTTAATATTAAACTTTTTACTTTCCACTCCACACACATCTCGTAAATACATAATTTATAAATTCAAAACAAAATCAAAAAAATATCTTTTAATTTATTATTTAAAATGGAATGATAAAATAAATATGAATTTGAATGATTAGTTTACCGTTTAGTAAGAAGAAAACACAATGACAGTGTGGCAATAAGCGAAGAGTGGACTTATCGGAATAGGAAATGCTATTAAGTTTATAACCCAAAATAATTTATAAGAATTATTTTTTCCATTTTGCGATTAATAATCTTGCTTCCAAATGACTTTTCCACCTATAACATTTCACATTTCAAACTTTTGAAAAGCTGTATTTAAAGTAATACAAATAACTAAGGAGATGTGAAACCAAATTTGCGTTCGCGGAAGTGGTCAGATTTAAAAATTTACACTATGATGCCCTGTGAGGAAATATTGGTTCTTGAATTTCCAAACTTGTTAGGAAAAAAAATAAATTAAATTTTTATTAAAAATACCTAAGAATTATAAAACTAAGAAAAACTCAAAAAATTTCTAAACTTCTAAGGAAAAAAATATGTGAAGTATTGGTTCAGATTCAGAAACTATAACCTGTATCCACTTGCAATATATCCCTGATCATAAAAAAAATTTATAACTTATATGTAGTATAGGACGTGTTTTATAACTGGATATTACTAAAGTTAAGGAGTACTAAGGAAAAAAAATATGCAAGTTCATTCCCAATTTAACTGAAATTGTCCATATTTACTTAAAAATCTTGTTGGGCAATGTTATAAAAAATCTATACTTTACAAAAGAAAGTAAATTATTTCAAGAAAGAAGTTAATATTTGCTTACGTAAGGGCCAGTTAAAGCGTATAAAAAAAGAATATTATTATAAAACAATTTAGCTTATATATATTAAATTTGCTCTCATGAAAACAGTTTTAAATTATATAGAATAAATGAATAATCAAAAGAATTTCTACTAAAAAAACTAAATTACTTTTTTTTTTAAAATTTTCACTTAACAAACAATCTTTGTTTAATAAAATTACTTTACAAAAATTGGACTTTTCTATGAAAAAAAAAAATAACGAAACTTTCATATATCATTTGCCACAAGTTTTCACACCTTCAAAACCTTTTCATCAGTTATCCACACCACTCCATTTTCAATTAAATCTCTTAAATTCAAAGTGCATGAAAAAAAAACCTTAAATCTCCTTAAGTAAAAAGATAATTGAAAACCCTCTGTATAAAAGAATGAAAAGAAAATTATATATATAGGCTACTTAGTATTTTACCCAAAAAAAAATAATGTCTGGAAAAACTTTGGCTAAGGAAGAAATTTTCCCATACTTATCTTAGTTAATTGCCAAAAAACAAATTTTACGATAAGCAAAAGGTAGCAAAATGAAAATTTCCAAAAGAATATGACTATTTTCTCAAGGAAAATGGATAACTGTAAAAACTAACTAGAAGAAAGATGAGATTTTCAAAAAGGCCACATGCCTCAATTTATCCTATGCGTTTTCAAGCTTTGATATTAATTTAATATTAACTACTTGAAAAAGGAATACTAGGGCCTCTTTATATAAAAAATTTGAAAGAGGAAAAATTGCCCTACAATATTCCTATCCAGTGGGCTTAAAATCAACATTTCAGCCATGTTTAAATGAAAAAAAACAAAACAAAAAAAAAAATTCAGGTTCTCTTTCAAAGTCCTAGGAAATGAAAAACCAAAAAACAAAAAAAAATTCTCAGGAGGGAGTTTCAAAATCATTGCCTCACACAAAAAACCCGCTAGGCAAAGGTAATTTTCAAGGGTTGTTAAATAAATATTCAAAAAATGCTAAACAATTCAACAAAAGGAGAAAAAAAGAAAAAAATGGCGCGGTAGGTTTGTTTGCGAACAAGAGATATTTCACCTTCAAATAAGCCTTTTTTGGTAAAGCTTATTTCAAAAGTGTGAAGCAATAAATTTAAAACACAAAAAAAAAAATTTTAGAGAAAAAAAAAATAAAAGTTCTTTCCTTAAGATATTTTTTACGCCTATAGACACGTTTTTAAATTTGTGGCTCCTATGATCTTAGGCTATCTAATGGTTTCAAAAAAAATAGAAACAAAGCTACAGAAAAAATTTCTTAAGCTTCTTTCATGCATTCACCAATCCTGGGCTACTTGTCTTTTCCTATTCACTTCCCTTTTATTTATTATATTTAATTATTTATTTAATTATTATTAATTATTGTTAAATTCATTCTATTATTAATTTTATTATATTAATTATTTTTCCTGTTTCCAAGAATCATCCCATTTATCCAAATTTTACTAAACCCCATATTGTTATTACGGTTACTGTGTATTGGAGTTAATAAGTTTTATGGGTTTTCAAAATGAGCAAGGGAAGGAGAAGCTACGGATTTACCAAGTTTAATTGAGCAGGAGGTACTAAGGATATTAGGATAGAAGTTTTAATGAAACTACTGTAAATAAAAATAACAAAATTGTAAGAGAAAGAAATTTTTTAAAATTATTTGCCGAAAAAAAAAAAATTAGGGGCCATTAGTAGCTATTAAAAACGTATATAAAAAAAATATAAAAAGATGAAAGGGGTGTGGGTTTAAAAATATTTACCGCTTAAAAAAACAAACTAAATTTATCAATATGGATATATGCAAAAACAGAGAATTGATATTTGAATAATAAAAGAGAAGAAAAAAAAAAAAACTAAATCCATAATAACTTCCCAGCAACATTTTTAAAACAACTCAAGCGTTGGGGTAGGTTTATGTTTCAAGGGTAGGCGCAGCTTTAAAGCCTCCAAACTTTTTAAAAAAAAATCCCCTAGGGCTTAAGATTTATGGCTTTCAAAACTCTAAACTCTCCTGAAGGTCACGAGAATTTTGAAAAGAAAAGAAAAAAAAATAAATTAAAATATAAATAAATTAAAATGAAAAGAATGTACATGAGACAGGATAATATGATGAAGAACAAATGATAAAAATTCACTAATTTTTTTTTTTCACGAAAGGAAAATTAAAAAAAACCAGACAGAATCTGGTAGAATCATTTGGAAAGTAAAGTGATCTATTTCCCAGCGTCCGTGGGCGTGACGTATCCAGGTCCTCGCTTGAGCGAAGGGGAGGGAGGGGGAGGGAGGGGTTCGACTGAAATGGTGGAATTTCATATTCTCTTTTAGAAGCTATTTACTTTCAAAAGATGCTATTTACTCTCAAAAGATGCCACTTACTTTCAAATTTTCTTTTGTAAGCTTTTCGTTGATGTAAACAGCTTAGAGGTGTTAAATGAAAGATTTATAAATAGAGAGATTTCTAAGAAGATATTAAAGAATCTTTGATCAAAAAACAAAAAATTTAAAAAATTAGGGAATAAAAAATATAAAAATTTCGGCTTATTGGCAAACTTTGGAAGAATTTTAAAAGATAGATGGGGGAGAGGGGTTTGAGGGAGACCGCCTGATCCTTCTCGACCGAAATGAGAAAAATTTATAATAGGGATGGGGGGATATTTATTCAGCGTGGGTTCCGAGAGAGGGGGGGTTAGTGACAGGCATATAGTCGTCCCAAGGTGTATGATTTCTTTGTTATGGGGGAGAGAGCGGGGGTTTGAGGGAGAATCGCGTGATGGCTACATCGACGAATGAGAAAAAAAAAAATTAAAACTTAATATTAAAAATAATAAACATATACATCCATTGTGATATTGCACCCAGATAAGGTAATACATTTTTTTAAAAATTTGGGGAAGAAAAGAAAAAATAATTATTTGGCTTAAGGAAAGCATACTTATCCAGACCAAACTCTATACATATAAATCTTTTTATTTGGTATAGAGTTTCCCCTGCCAAGAAAAAAAAGAAAAAAGATTTGAGATTGATTTCCATGCTTCTAGGACGGATTTAATTAAGAATGCTTCTTATGATATTGTTGAATTAAGAAAAAAAGGCGTTGAATATTATAGTTCAAAAAATGAAAAGGTAGAGTAAGAAGTTTATAATCATAGGAAGGAAAAGCAGTGAGGGAGAGTTTCGCTGAAAGGGTGAGATCCAATCAAATGCAAATGAGAGAATTAGATGCTAAAACAATTGTTTTCTTTGTTTTTAAGTTTAAACCCATCCTATGTTTTATTTAAAAGTTTTAAGATATTATGCAATAGCGAATTAATACATTTTGTGTGCATTGAACTCTTGGATTGGTTTTTGTTAAAATGGGGCAAAGAGGAATTGTGGTTTGATTAAAAAAAAATTTACTTGAGTGCTGAGGGATTGAAATTTAGGTGAAAAACTGTCTTCGTGTTTGACATACATATTGAAATGGGGACTGTTGAAAATTCATAAATTTTGTAATCAAAATATATTCTAACTTCTACACCGTCACCTATTCGGAAAATAATATAGATAGTGACCCAAAAATAAGTAGGATTTTGGATGTTCTTAATAAGATAAAAAATATTAAAAATTAAAAAAAAAGTTATTATGGGGAAAGAAACATTATAACTTGTTTCTAAAACTTTTCTTTTAAAAATTTTTTGTGTTTTGGGTTGTTTTAAAAACTGTAAACAGGTTTCTTCGTAAATTACAACATTTGTGTTGGAGGGAAAGTTTCCCTGAAATTTCTAAGATGATATGTTTATTTTTATATTTCTTTCAGAAGAGAACTTTAAATATACTGCTGGGGGCGAGGAAAAAAAAAAAATTTTAAAGTCTTAAAAGTGTTTGTGATTTATTGAAAGAAATTTTTCCAGGAGTTGTGGAGGACAAGAAGAGTTTGTTTCCACAAGTAAAGATTGAAGATAGGGAGTGTGTGTTTCTAAAGTGGAAGAATAAATAGGTGGATGAGGAATCAGATAAGGAGGGTCTTTCTTAAAGTTTGAAATTTCAGGAAGTAATGGATTGTGTGGAGGAGAAGTGAAGAAATTGTGAACGTTGAGTAGTGTTGAAAATGGGAGAAAGAGAATTTGGTTCTCAAGATAGAATCTTGGAGGTCATTTAGTGTGTGGGGGGATGGTTCTTTTTTGGAAGAGTTAAAGCCTATCTTGGATGAAGTGTAGAAGGAAGACAAAAAGTTAGGGCCTTATGGACGGGTGGTCGGGAACACCTGTATGGAAGTATACCAGTCTTGTGGCGGGGGGATGGATTTGGGAAAAGAGTTTCAAAAGATTATTTCGTTCGTGAAAGTATGGAGTTTTATTTCTGTTTTGTGGAAAAATGGCAAGATTAGAAAAAACTTGTAGAGATTGAGGTGGGAACCAACAATATAGTAAATAGCAGTCACATAGACTGGCATTTGGGGTGACCAACCGTAGATGGAAAAAGATGGCGGTAAGTGGTTCGCCTGGAGGAATTTAGGTTTAGTGTGTGTAAGGATGTTGCCATGGTATTGCTGTTGAACTCGGGAAAAAAGTTTAGAGAATTCGGGAAAGTGCAAAGTGTTAAAGGAGGAGATGGAAGTTAGATTTGTGATAATGAGAGTTTAAGAATGAACTTCAAAAGGTGTTTAATATGGGACTTAGCTTCGTTTGAAATAAAGACAAAGGCGTCGAGGCTTAGCTTTAAGTGGTGTTTTTGATTAGAAAAGATTTGTTAAAAATCAGGAGCTGGAGAAAAGGTGTTTGTTGTTGAGATTTTAAAATTTTTGTTTGAGGAGGTGTGTGGTATTGATTCCCTTTGTTCTGAATATGAATCTAGAAAAGGTTGTTGTGAGTATTGATAATCGGAAGAAAAACTTGTAAATTATGCTAAAGAAGAAAGATGCGTTTCTACTTGAGGAAAGAGAGAGAAAGCTGAATATGGTATTTTGGTGAGCGAGGATGATCAAACCTTGAGGGAGGAAACCCCAAATGGAGGCGTGAGTTTCAAAAAAAATGTATTCAAATTGATGGTTTTGGAGGGTAAATTATATATTGCTTTCCAGAAACCTAAGATCCTGTGCGAGAAATCTTAATAAAGAATTCTGATAACGATGCCTCACTAAAAAGATGGAATCGTTTGTCTGAGAAATCTTTTTTGAAAAAAACAGGGGGGTGGCCCCTGTGGAAATTCAAGGTTGGATCACTGAGATTTGAGGGCTTTTAAAGATGTGAAGTTCATTGTTGAGTAAAGTTGGAACAAGAGTTTTAATTGGAGATAGATTAAATAACTAATACCAATCAAATATTCCAAAGGAATGGGAGAACAAGTCTATTATAGAGATTTAAGTAAAAGTAAACCATTATTAACAATACAAGAGGTAGGGAATAAGTAAAATCATTTTGCGGTGGAGAGTTAGGGAAGAAATAACTCTAGGGAAAGTTACCACCTATTTGAATGTTTTATACCAGAAAATCATTGAATCGATTAATATATTAAGAGTGCCTCGTGGTCGAACAACTTTTCTTAGCTATGGCGTTTAAAAGCTCTTAATCTGACGTATTCATCCTCATTAAATTCCGTCTTAAACATGTTGTTCGCTCTGTCTGTTAAAATATTGGAGCGTTGAGGGCCATATTAACACTGTTCATACCTATGCTTCAGTATTCCAGTACCAAAAAGCCGCCCTCCAACATTTATGATTAACGTGGGTACCATGGTCCATCTGGGACCTTGGCATTACCAACCAATCTTCCTATCTCCCCTTTGCCTCCGCCATTTTCGCATACCTCGGGGGCATTTCCGCTTTGTGGTAACTGTATCATAAATTGCTCTGGTTGTTTGATCACCCTAAAGATTGTTCTGGATGGTGTTTGTCACACACGGCCAGAGTCCGGTTTCCCACTCTCCAATCTTTTCTCTCCTTGTTT
>JABUQX010026727.1:37500-49818 GCA_015478945.1 Trachelipus rathkii | reverse complement strand
TAAGTTTAAAACAGAGAAGTACAATTTTTTAGTGAATAGCGCATGACGTTAAAAAATTATAGTTGATATCAAACATTGGCACTTAAATCACATACAACAGCACACACCACATACACACACACACATTATACTATATATATATATATATATATATATACTATACTATAATTATATTACTAATATATATATATATATATTATATAGATATATAATATATATATATATATATAATATCTTATACTAATATAATATATATATTATAATACTATATATATATATTATTTCTTTTGTGTGTGCCTATTTAATTTTTTTTGGTGAGTGTGTGTGTGTGGTGTGTGTGTCTGTTGTGTGTGTGTGTGTGTAATTGTGAGTATGTGTTCCATTGTATGATAATGCAAAATACAACGCAATATCTTAAAGGTATTATGTAGCATATTGAATTAAAAAAAAAAAAAAAAAAAAAAAAAATGTGAAACTCATCAGAAGATTTATTTGCATTTAAATGTTTGAAACGAAAATTGAATCTGAAACGAATTTTTGTCTTCAATTAAACCGTAATTATGGGATTCGAATTTCAACAGGTAATTGCAATTGAATGTTAAATGATAACAAAATATTTCTCTTTGTATTGTCAAGATATCGTTGATAGTTTCCATAATTAGAATTTTAAATTTATTCAATTATTTAGATTTCGGACAAAAAATTTATCATAATTATAAAATATAATTATTTCGTTTTTCTGATATTGTTTCGTTATCCTGATCATTTACCAAACTAGCAACCATACCAGCAACCTAAAGCAACTAAGCTTGAGAAGCTTTCTTATTAGCACATTTCCAAAGTAACTTTGGACATTTTTAATGGTTATTATATAACATGGTAATCGGTATCCGATTTCGTTTTCAATTCTGTATATTTTTAGATTTCCAGTTCCGATTTTAGCTCCTTTTCTAACTATTTAACGTCATGCGGATCTGATTCTGAATCCGACTCCTACTACTTATGATCACGAGACTATAAACTCGACTCCAACTCTGACTCCACATCACTCTTACAAGGAAAATTAAAAAACAAAGGAAATAATTATAAAAAATAGTGAAATTAAATGATTTAAAATAAATAGTAAATGAAAAGTAAAATGTTATTACAAAAAATTATTCTAATTCTTTTTTAGCAATTTTTTGAAACGAGTCATTTTGTATTTAGGAGGGAAGTTAAGATTTATATTGAAAGAACCTTTCTTTAAAATTTCACCTCCGATTCAAAGTCTATTCCAACTCTAAAAGTCTTACACAAAAACCTATATATATATATATATATATATACTATATATATATATATATTATATACTATATATATATATATAGTATATATATATACTAATATTATTATATAATATAATTATAGATATATAGTAATATATATATATATGTGTGTGTGTGTGTGTTTTATATTATATATTATATATTATATATATATAATATATATATAATTACTATTATATAGTACTATATATATATATAGTTATTTATTATATATATATATATATATTATTATAATATATATTATATAGTATATTTATTAAATGTTTCTAAACTCCAATGTATACTATATACTATATAGTGTGTGTTTATTAATTCAAGTTTTTTCAAAGGTCAATGAAGATATGAGAGAAGTGAAATCTGGGAATAATTTTCAAATATATTAAGATTTAACGAGGATAATGAGAAGCAGCTACCGTATGTGTGAAATCAGTGTAATAATTTAATGCAAGAAAATAAATAATGAAATATTTTTAATATCGTATTTTCACATAAATCATAAATGAAATGTACAATTTATCATAATAAATATGTTCCCTATGTTTGTACTTGTTTTTTTTATTGATTCAATTTTAATTGGCCCGTCATTGGCAAAATTTCCAGAGATTACGTGAAACAACCAATCATGTTGCACATAAGATTATAAAACTTATTATTTTCTAGTATAAGTCCTCCTTCCTCTTATAATTAAAACGCTTATGTAATTTAAATGAGTTTAAATTCTTCCAATTTATTCTTAATTTTATTTTACAACAACGATAATTCCCCCCAAAATTATAAAAAAGTTCCCCCTCAAAAAACGCTGAACTTTGTGAGCCATTCAAATGGTTCACATAAGTCACTAATAAAACCATTTACTGTTTCCAAATTTCTCTCATTGTATTTTTGCCTCATTCAAAAATACCCCAATAATAGAGTAAACATTCTTTTTATATGGAAAAAATTAATGACGTAAAACTTGACCTGTTTTCTTGCGTTACCAAATGGGAGTCATTCATCACGTCCTTCTTTCTTTTTCCCGAACAACTTTGTTCACACACTTCTAATTAATCCCATTAACGAACTTGGATTTAATTTTAAACACTCATTTCAATATTTTATTTTGCTTCTAAAATCTACTTTTTTTTATTTTATCTAAGAAAGGACCAAAGCCTAGATAGCTTACTTTAGAATATATATAATATATATTATATATATATATATATTTGATATATATTATATATAATATATTATTATATATATATATTATATATTATATAATATATATTATAATATAGTAATAATAATATCATTACAGGTTGTTGTTGTTTTTTATTTATTTGAGATTTTTAATGATTTGGATTTTTTGGAAAAAATTTTTTTGAGTTCGCAGGAAATTGCTACAATCAAATGAACATGAGAATTTGCTAAACAAAACTTTTCTTAAGTTCGATTACTAAAAATTAACAAATAGAATTCCAGGAAATTTGCACTTTATATAAATCAAAATGGAAAATCAGAAAAATGGAAAAATATAATTAATCCGCATTTTCAATTTTTAACCGCATTTTTCAATTTTCAATTTTTAACCCTAGGTTCAAAATCTTAAATTAGGGCCTATAATCTTTGACAATGAAACAGCAACCTAAGACGTAAAGGTTTGTTACGGATCTTACTAACGATTTCAATCGCCAATAGTTTATTGAAAATTGAAAAAAAACTTATATTAAAAAAACTTTAGTTTTATTTTATTTTTTTATTTCTATTGAAGTTAAATCACTTAAATATACAAAAAAATTAAAAATATATATATAAAAAGCAAAAACAAAAAATCATAAAATCATGATTTTTTTGGTAAAAAATCAAGTAAAAAAAATCAGCTGATTTATATATATCAATTGATTTTTTCCGTGCATCCCAAATATATATAGAATAATTAATATATAATATATAAGTATATATATAATAGAATGGATCTTACATAATTCATATTTTTTATATATATTGAATTAATACCAAGAATCTTTGTATCCTTTATATATTATATAACATATATATATTTATATTGATATATGGATATGGATATATAATATATATATAATATATATGTTTTAATATAAATATATTAATAATATATTTAATATATATATATATATTATAATATATAATATATAAGTTATTCATAGTATTGTTATACATTATAATGTAAAATAAGAAAATTTTTTTTTCATCAATATATTGAAAACTAAATTTTTGGAATTCCTTGGGGGGTTTGGGTAGGGGTTTGTTTTCCCCCCCGGGGTTCGATTTTTGTATTTTGAGTGGAATTGTCAGACTGTCCTCTTTTGAGCACGGGACGATTATACAATTATAATATTATAATATATTATATAATATATATAATATAGATATATATATATAATTATATATATATATATATATTATTACAATAATATATATCCTGTTGTGCTATAGGAAATAGCATTAATTTTATTAAAAAAGAAAAATTCTAGATCATTAGGGAATAATGCATTCATTAATTTTGAGTGAACACACTTATTAGTTACCAAATATGAAAATAACATGGATCCAAATTTCATTATTTATAACATATTGTCTGTGACGAAAATATACTAATGCTACTAGCGATATAAGCGAATTTTTCCACCGATTTCTAAAACTTGGATAGCGAATTATTTGGAATAATATATTTAATAGTTATTCGAACTAACAAAAAAAAAGTTATTTAAAAATAAGCGCTGAATAAAAAGATATTTTGTTTACAAATTTTATTTTTAAATATTATCATTACTTAATGCCAGTTTTTTTTTTTTGTTTGATATGTTTTTCACTGTCAGAATTGTTCATATCGCTATTATTTTTATTACTTTTCCAGCACTCAAAGGTATTACAAATGTTTATGTGCCATGCATTCATTTACTACTACAAATTAAAATATATGCAATTTACTAACGATCTAGCAAAGAGAAATTCTAAAAGAAAAATCAAACAAACCTATATTCTTATAAACTATAGGTCCGATATTATAGTATACTATATATTAATGTATATATCATCATATATATATATATAATTATATTTATAATATATATATTATATTACTATTATAATCATATAAGAATAATTATAATATCATTTATATACTATATATAAAAAATGTAATATATCATATATATATAATTTGAAATATATAATATAATAATATATGATTATATAATATATATATTTATATAATAGGTATATCAAATATATATATTATTATTAAAGGTATTATTCTTTTACATTTTTATTACTTAAATTACGTTTGAATATTTTCACAAATTCCTATATTTCCTCTTTAAATAGGCAATTTCATCTATATTATATTAATTGATATAA
The DNA here is from genome assembly GCA_015478945.1 of Trachelipus rathkii. Taxonomy (NCBI): domain Eukaryota; kingdom Metazoa; phylum Arthropoda; class Malacostraca; order Isopoda; family Trachelipodidae; genus Trachelipus; species Trachelipus rathkii. Next base: position 45,118 of record JABUQX010026727.1, on the reverse strand, counting down.
TATATATATATATTTCATATATATATATATTTATATAGGATATAATTATATATATTATAATATAATAAAACTATATATTATTGTTATATTATTATGTACTATATAGTAAATACTATAGTATCTATACTAATAAATATATATATATAAACTATATAATTATATGAGTATTATATTTATATTATTATAAATATATTTATTATATATATATATATATATGAGCATAGCTAATATATATATACACTTTATATAATATATATATATATAGTGTGTGATATATATATATATATATATATAATTATATATATGAATAGTTATATATATATATATATATAATACATTCTTTATATATATAATATATATAATATATATATATATATATTATAAAACTGCACGATACCAAAGACTGAGAATAGAAAAAAGGTTAGGGGATTTGATGAGGTAAATAAAAGTAATAACACGAAACTATCGAATGAAGGAAGACTGACATAGAAATAATATATAAGTAAAACTCATATATTATATATATATATAATACTATAAAATTATTATATATATATATATATAATTATAAATATATATATAATATATATATATACCTATATATGATAAATCATATAAATACTAATTCATATCTATCTAGGTTATCATATATATATTAGTATATAATATATATATATATATTATTACTATATATTAATATATATATCTATATGAATAATATATATATATATTAATATTAATTTATAATTATTATTTACATATATATATTATACTATATATATATATATATATTATATTTATTTATATATATAGTATATATATTATAATATTATATAGTATATATATAATATACTATATTATATTATATATATTATAAAGCAGGTGGGATAATAGCGATAAAATTTTGAACTCCACGTGATCCCTCAACAAATTTCTTATATATTTTCCTATTCAAGCTTCAATAAGTTAAGTCTCCTACTAAATTGGTTACTATTATGAGGACATGAAATCGAATACAATGCCTCCCACCACGTCAAACGATCACTTTTCCGTTTGGCAATTAGTAAGTTGATTTCATATAAATTTTACATGTTCAAGTTTTTTAAAATGAGTGAATGTCTTTCGTAATGTTTTTGCGTAAATCACTTCTGATTTGTCCTCAAATCAGTAATAAAAAAATTTTCATAAACTACAGGTTTTTAGCGAGAGACACGCTGCGGTGCTGTGAGGAGTGTGGTAATGCTGGTGCACAACCTCCTTGTGAGGTGCATTCCGGTTCCCAGACAACTCTAGTAAAAACATGTTTTATTATTTTTTTTTTTTTGTAAGTTTTCTTCACAAAAGTTTTATAAAACAAAATCATCCCTAAGAGATTAATAAAATTTACGTAATAATAATAATAATAATTGAAATAATAATAATATAGAACAATATATATTATAATTATTATTATTATTATTATTATTATTATTATTATTATTATACAGTTATAATATTAATTGATATTTATCACCATTATTATTATCAATAGTAGTATTGATATTGTTTGTACTATTATCATTGTCATAAATAATAATAATAATAATAATAACTAATAATAATAATAATAATAATAATAATTAATAATAATAATAATAATTACGTGCGACTTAAACCAAAAATATAAGTTAAATCTACCTTTAACTGAAGAAATATATCTTGAAACCTCTTTGACGTCTAATTATTAAGACTCTATGCATTTTGAAATGAAATCAATTTGAGTTTGAAAGAATTGAAGCAAAGTCGACTCAAAAAGGACTAATCAATCTATTAAAAGGAGAACTCAAAGACCATCATTAACCTCAGACTTTTTAAGGAGACTTCAAAGAACCATTCATTAACCTCTCTCCGACTTTGTAGTTGAATTATTCATGATATTAATAATTCTACAATTTCAAATTCTTGACTACTTGGAAATTATGAAGCGAACCATTTAACATTGCTTCAAAATTAAATAGAATTGAGGTAAAATTTATTTGGAATTTTAGACATTATGATTTGAATTATTTCTTTTTGAGAAAGAAAATGCAAAATATGGAGAAATTTTTTTTACTTGCATTTGCGACGGAATAACTTTTTATTATTTTTAAATATCATCTCTGATGGAAGAGATGGAAGGCCTACATGATGCCAACCAAAGACAGGGGAAACCAAATTCAGTAAGAAAAAAGATCCAATATGCTCATGCTCCAATGCAAATCGTTGGAGAAAGTGTGTAAGTTCAAGGAGGCTAGGCCGACTCACCCGGTGAGGTGCTGGGTGGCACACAATTTTAATGCCCCGGTGCAGTGCAGTTTTGAAAATACAGAGATGCAGTGAGTGACCTCATGGTGTGGTGCTTTGCTGTGCTCGGACAGCCATAGTCCAAGGTAATGAGGAAAACAGAAGGAAGAGGAGAAGAGAAGGAGCGTTCCAGACATTAAAAGTACAATACAATAAGAATGAGCATAACGGTTAAGTCTAGGATCGAAAACATGAATATTGAAAAGGTGAAAAAATATGGAAAGTCGCCATATAAAATTTCTTTTCAAAGCAAGAGATAAAATGTTCGGAAAAGCAGTACTAGTATTGATAGTCATAGTTTAAGAAGAGTGAAGCAACCATTGGTCGGCTAGAAAGAGAATAATGAGAATGAGTGAGGGTAGGAGAGTTGATAAGGTGAAAAGTCCTATATTTACCCTTTCAGAAAAAGCTCTGCTAGTAGAATCACCCTATACCATCTAGGATATGATGTGTATGTACTCCACAAATAAGAAAGGTACATCTGTACAAAGCAAACAAGTGATGAAACAGCTGGAGCGGTGTGAAGTGTAAAAAATTTCTGAAGGTTCCTCAAAACAACCTAATCAACTACTTTTGAAGCTTGCTTAGTAAGTGAAGCAATATGATCATTTTAAGAAAGTGTTGCGACAGTTCAGACAAAAGACTTGAATTTAATCCATAACTATGATTTTTTTATTTTAAAAAATATAAAGAATAATGTAATCCTCTATAAGCTCTTTTAAATGTTCATTGGGCAGATTTCTTAGAGACCCAGTCAGTATCGTTTATGTAAATATAAATATTTACATAGACAATTACAAGGTTTAATAATTAACAATAAGCCTAGAATAAAAAAGCGGTATTTCTCACAGGTTGCAACAAGCATTTTTAACCTCTAAAAATACTAAGAATAGTTTAGAATAAATATTGCATTAAAGTATTTTAGCCAAGTTATAGACTTTGATATTCAATTTTTAAAATGAAGACAATCTACAGTGTAAGTTTTTTTCCAAATGTTCATGAATATTCCTGAGAAACGGACATTCTAGTACTAACACTTTTAAATTGACAAAACCGATGAGAGAAAATGGATATTCCAGGTTTGTCCGAGAAAAAATTCAGCAATGATTGTCGATTTGAAGTTTATCAAATTTATAATCATGTACGATAGATTTGGATTCTTTGAAGACGAACGTTTGATTGAACTGTTTTAGCTCTTTCGAGGGAAAAACAAGGATATCGGGATTGCTTGGAATTTAAGTCAAAGTTTGTTCTCCATTCTGGCGTTTTAGTTTAAAGAATTTAGGATTGTAATTAGGGTCTAGAAGCAGAAAATCTGAACGCATATAAGGAACGTACCACTGAGCAAAGGAAGTAGTGCTAATTTAAAGTCCTTCTAGGGGAGAAAGGAAATATATATATATATATATATATATATATATATATATATATATATATATATATATATATATATATATAATATATATATATATATATATATATATAATATATATATAATATATATATTTAATATATTATACAATATATATATATATATATACATATATATATATATAATATATATATATATATATATATATATAATTTATTATATATATATAATATATATATATATATATATATATATATATAATTATATATATATTAATATATAATATATATTATAATATATATTATATATACTATATATATATATATATATATATATATATATATATATATAATATTATAAATATATAAATAATATATATATATATATATATATATATATAATTATAATAAATAAAAATATATATATATATAATATATATTATAAAGATATTGATTCTATAAAACACTCATGCGTCAAAACTCTCAGGAGGAAATAGCTGATATGACCAATACGCATAATAGGTATAACATATTTTACTAAGGTGAGTTATATAGTGTATTATATTATAAAACAAAGCCAACCACTCAACGTATCATCATCTATATATTGATATGATGTGACTGCGACTTCGTTTCAATATTATATGGTATAATTATGTATGTAAGGTGAGTATTACACTAATAGTTATGATTGTATAATAGTTATATGACGAGTATTGGAGTCGCATGTAGTGATTACCTGATAATTGTAGGTATCATTATATTTCAATATTTTAATGTGTTTGTGCGTGTGATACGTACATTTGGTGTATATTCAGCTTCTACGTTCTATTCTCCAATTAACATACATTTTAGCAATATCACCATTTATACCTTTCACCTAAATCTCACTTTGATTCAATAATACTCAGTGAGATGTAGGCTATCACTGAGATTATAACGAGAGTTATCACCGGACTTTTGTATGCTATAATTCATTCTCTCGATATGTTAGTAATGCACACTACGTCAGCCTCGCCCTTCGGTTTTGGCAGATCCTCACACACACACAAGTATCCATTGCTCGAATGAGTCACATCACACAGCGATTAATGAACTTCACCCAGCGCATAGACACTAACTACAAAATTGTGTGACTCCCGGGAATTTCAAAAAAAATTCGGTTTCTACACACTTGAAAAATTACATACGAATTAGAAATCACTCTCTATCCACAACTAGTATAAGATAAAGCCTCATCTCTTTATCCTATTTCCAAGCGTCTTCACCTTTATTCTCAGATATTATAATTTAGACCCTTCGTCCCTCACAGATCAGTTTTAATTTTGCGCAACTTATTGTGTTAGTGAGATTTAAATGTTACCTGTTGTCGTTATATACTTTAGAGGATGATTCTCCTGTGCGGTTAAGTGATGATGAGAAAGTAGGTGCTTTTAGAGGAGAAGTCAGCGAAGATCGTATCTGAAGTCGACGACGTTTAGACTAACATCTCATGGCTCTGCATAGTCCATTGATTCAAAATGCTAAGTGCGTCGTGTTGCGAGTCGAGGTGCAGCTTAGATCACAAACGCAGGCAGGAGCAGATTAAAATCACGTTAATGGAAAAGAGAGTGCACCTCAAAAACTCACATGGAAATATATCTACACACGAAAAGACTATACAGGCGCAAACTTCTGCAAACACAACCCGGTGAGTATATGCCGTATGTTGCGATCTCTCACGAGTTACCGGTATTGTCTATGTCAAACAAACCATTGAAATGTCCAAAGCACTTGGGTGCAGAAGTTTTGGCCATGGCACATTCTAACAGTTCATTTATTGTGTAATTTGGGTTATAGTTCGCTTGTTGCATGGCTAAGTTGGTGGATTATGATTCGTCATTACTTTAAGATAGGCAGGATTGGTGTATATCAGAGGCCACAGTAGTAGACGAACAACAAAGGACAAATCAGGACAAAACACAAACACTGAATTCATCAAGTTTAAATTTCACTACTATTTTATGACATGCTAGTAGATAAAATTTACTCTTTGTCCGAGATAATATCATAAACATAATCTTGAATAAAGTTGTGGAAATATTCCTAAATGTGAGTAGGTTAAATTACTAGTCGAGAACACTTACTATTCTTTGTACCACACTTTTGAGATACGAGAACGCTGAGAAATATTGATTGGTTACTATCCAACTATCTTCTCACAAGCAATTCAAACATTCGCAATTTTACCTTCTCCTGACAGAGATTCCGCAATCCCATTAATTACGATTGTAATCGTGAAGACAAAAATTCGATTCACGCAATTCAAGTTTCTCTCGCTTGTCACACCATGATCTCACACAATGTGCCAGAAAAATTAATAGTATTTCTTCCTTTCGAATCCGATTTCACTATCGCTGCTTTCTCATGTCTTGTCTCTATCATGCTCTATCATAGTTTCTTTTCGCATTCTAGATCACAATGAAGGTGTCACTAACACTACTCACATTAAAGAATTGGTATATTGCTGAGTGGATGTAGTATTGTGCGACCATTGTTTATTCTATCAATGGAACTACGCATACCTCACACATACACGCACCAGCGAACACCTCACACGACACCCACACCACACATACTAATCATCACTTTGCAGGCACACAGCCAGTGAAGAAAATAAGTTGATTAGATATCATAGTGAGCACCACACACAAGTATTAAAAACAACAATGAGAGAGAGAACTATTCAGCGTAATAATATCTACTTAGTCATGAGTATCTAGATCAAATCAGGACACAAGTTGGAGAGTCTAAATATATATATAATATATATATATATATATACTATATAGTATATATATATATATATATTATATATATGTTCGGTTAAAGCTCCGATAATACATGGCAATGGCACGGCCGACGTTGACGAAGGTATAAATTACAGGTAAATAGCAGAGCACTTATGAACTAACGCTCATGTTATATTTTCTCACCTATAAATAAAATGAGCTTTTAATAACAAGCTACCATTGTTTGCTTTACAACCTCGCGTGAGCAGTCATAAAATCACATACGTTTATGTTTTAAACAAATAAATTATCCCTTATTATATATGTGTTCACTGTTCTTATTAGTCTATTATCTCCAGCAGTGATTGTGTGTTACGGTAGCGCACATCATAATGTGCGATTTTATGCCCAATGTGATACATGATTTAAATTAACTACTCACAAATTTAAATTATCTCTCATCGCGCGATTTACTCCAAATAACGACACATTCACTTCAACACTGCTTTGTAATTACTCTTGTGCATCATATGCACACTCACTGTATATTTTTGACATAGCACAGCAATAGCTGTTCTATTTGCATCAACATATGACATCATTTTAAAACAATAAATGTTCCTTATCCGGGTTGCGTCTATCAGCATATACTAGCTTCTGAGTCGCATTGAGGATGTTATGTCAGACCTGACAGCAAAAAGGTTTATATATGACATGTATTTAATTTTGTGCACACCTCATATATTTAGGCAATAACGCTTTCATTAATTAATAGAATTATTGTTGACATGCTTAATTAAATCTGTTATTGCCCATGTCTGCGACTGTGTATAACAAACGTGAAAAAGTTTACCTTATCAAAGCTTAAGTAGATGATATTAAAAGGTTATTAAAAGGTATAATGTTTCTCTCAAATAAACAAGCTCTGGATTTTTTTAATATCTCCAACGGTAGAGATGTAAAACAGTTCAAAGCTTGATTACGATGCAGGGCTGTTCAGAAAGTAGCACCAGACTTTTGGACTAGACAAATATTACAATGAGGGACAAATTACATTGCATCAAAAAGATGAAGGCCATTGTTTAAAGTTAGGGTTCACCGTCCTACCACGCTGAACAAGTGAAGTGTGGCACATAATTCCAGTGTCTCCCTTC
>JABUQX010026727.1:0-27500 GCA_015478945.1 Trachelipus rathkii | reverse complement strand
TAATTAGAAAGTCAATGCAAAAAAGCAAATTAAAACAAACACGTGGTACGCAAGCGCAAAAAATACACACACACACGTATATATATATATATATATATATATATAATATATATATTATATAGAATATTATATTACATGTTTGGCTTTACAAATATATATTAATCTATATGTAGTAATCCCATATATATATATATATATATATATATATAGTATATATATATATATATAACTTCTGTCTGATAAAAAAAAATACCAGAGGCCTAAAACATCTCTAACAACTTCTGTAAATCTGCCTTTCCTCCTCTCTTCGATCTGATACTTATGTGCTAATTCTCCAACTGAAAAGGCCAAATCTCTAATCGGCCTCCTACTTATTCTCTAAACTCAACCCTGACATTTCTGGTCATTCCTCTTCCTTCCTTCCTTCTCCTTAAGGTGTTCTAGCCTTTGCCTGTGGATTAATTTGAATCGGATGCATGGCTCCGATACTCTATGAAACCGTTAGGTATTAGTGCGTCCCACGATGCATTCCTTCCCCGAGTTTTGACGGGAGTGTGCTTCCCTGCTGGCCCCTCCCCTCGTTCAACTACTATATATTCTCTATGTCTCAATACTAACACTTTCACTCAGTTTTGGAAGCACGCACATGTCAAAACCTATTCGAAAAGGAAGCCGCTCTAGATCTTCTAACTATTCGCTATAGCTATCACTTGTATTTTATCTAAGATCTTTGAAACCCTTTCTCACTTTCATTTTCTTAGATCATCTGGATCTCATCACTTTTTTCCGATCGTCAGTATTGCTTTCGGCGCTCGAGGTCATACTGGCAGAGTATAACTATTCCCTATCTATGATAATGGTTTTCCGCCCTTAGACACTACGGGAGACTTGCATGATGGCGCTTGACATATCCAAGGCATTTGACCGGGTATGGCACACGTCACTGCTCTCCAAGCTTCAATCCTTTGGGTTTCCTTCTTCCTTTGCATTACTGTATGTCTAGTTTTCTTTCAAATCGCTCATATCGGTCGTTGTTGATGGGGCGACTTCTTCTTTTCTGTCAGTAGTGGTGTCCTCAGGTTGTCTTATCTCCTACTTTTTTTCCTAACTTTCATCAATGATTTCTCTCACCTGACACATCTAACTCTATTCCACTATATGCCGATGGCTCGACCCTTCATTCTTCTACTCATTTCAATTCTGCTCCCTCTTTTTACTTCTAGGAAGTGCCTTTCATCTAATCTCTCGATTCTATATCTAGCTTGATCTGGATAAGAATTTCCGGGGAGGTCGTGCAACTTTGTGAAATTCAATTCTTTAAAAACCCAACTTCTATAAATCTCCCTCTCTAATACACCTTCTAACTTTCCTATCTCTTTCGACGGTTCTCTCTCGTCTCTCCCTATTGACAATATAACATCCTTGGCCTTAACAATAACAAAAAGATGTTCTTGGAACGCATAAATCACAACGGTTTACGCGGCTTTCAAAGGAATTGGGAGTTCTGTTAGACTTGCGAGACTTTTTTACCTGTGAGGTTCTTCAGTTACTCCAGCTATACAAGGGCCTCATCGCCCTTGTATGGAGTAGCCTATGATCTGGGGGGGGCTCTGTTTTCACCCCGCTTTTGGATAGGGTCAAGTCAAAGGCTAAAAGGCTTATAAACTGTTCTGTATTTTCTACTTCATTTGACCCTCTATCTTTGCAGCTCGATGTTAGTGTTTTATCTCTTTTTTATAGGTACGGCAGCGGCATGTGTTTATGTCGCCCTCGTAGCACAAGGGGTCATGTATCTGCACATGAGTTTTTTGTTAATATTGGTAACTCCAGGATAGTTCGCTGCTGTGCTTCCTTCTTTCCTGCCACCTATATTCTGTGGAATCCACCTTCTGTGTTTCTTGCTGAATTTAATTTCCCCCACTTCAAAGCCTGCGTCTGTGCTCATCTGCGTAATTTACGCTAGTTGTTGACTTTTGAGGCATTCAACACCCCCTCCTTGAATAGGGCTCTGCCCGTGAGTGGTGGTGACAACTGTAAAGAAAAATGCTACATCCATAAGAGGAAGAAAATGGGAATGTAATTCTAAATTTAATAACAATAATACACCTATTGACGTTCCTTTAAATTGTAAAAACCTTATAAGGTGAAAAGAGTGGGAACATAAAAGTTGAATTTGTTTTACAGATTTAATATATAAAGAAATGTATATAGCGTTTAATCTTTGAAAGAGAGTTATACAGGGGATGGATGGTAATGTGTGAAAAGAAGAGTTTCGCAAGTTCAAATTCAGGTCAAGATTAGAAGGTAAGAAACTAATGATGGGTTTAGTATAATTATGGTTATTTTTAATAGCTAGCTGTTGCATAAAGAGAGTGATACAGCAGTTGATTGAGAAAATCAATGGAAAGAGGAGAGATGGTTGGACGACTTGCCATTGACCTCTCCCTTTTTAAGAAGATCTGTATGAGTAAAACAACTCCAGATGCAAGGACGGAAGACTGTTCCTATACTGAATAAGCAAGTCGGGTAATGTGAAGAAGTTCCAAATTCTCCTTAAAATGCCAATCATTAGAAGTAGTGGAAGGAATAATGTAATCCTTCCAATAAAGACCTCGTGACAAGAAAACTCGGAGCATTTTGAGAAAAGGGCAAACTTTGAGTTGTGTCTCTTCGAAGATGTTATAAATGTTCTGAGGTTTCTAATGAGTAGTTCGACGAAGATGGAATTTTGTCTGGCCCCCCCCGAAAAAAATTTGGATACGCCACTGCTCTCAGTATTCAACCTCTTCACCAGAACAATATTAATTCTTCCTTCTAAACATAACTGTAGAGGTAATGGACAAAATTTAATGAAATTTTCAATCTTTTTTATTATTATTGTTTTTGTCATGATTTTCCTTCAATTTTATTTGAAAATTTAAAAACCCATAACAACTTAAATTTTTTTATAAAATCAATTTCTCAATATATATATATATATATAATATATATTATATATATATTAATATACTCACCCTATATATATATAATATCATATAATATAATATATAATATATAATATACTCATAATATATATATTAGATATTAAATATATATATATATATATATATATATTATACCGTTATAGTTATATAATAATAATATATATATATATATACTATTTACATACTATATATATATGTAATATAGTTATATTAATTATACTATATATAAATATAGTTATATATATATACTATCAGTATATAATATATATATATATGTATGTATATACGTATGTATGTATGAAATTGCAAAATTATAACTAATATATATGTATATTTTACTTATATAAATATATATATATATATAAAATATATACCTATTATATATATATATATAATACTTATATAGTATATATGGCTATTCAGTGGTCCTTTCACGAAAAGGATATATTTATTAAATAATTTGTTTTTTACCCACTATGTAGAACGGTATTTTTTTTTTTCTAATAAGCATAAAATAAAGTTTGCCAGTCTCTTACAAACGGTTGAATACGATGAAGGAATAAAGAAATATAAAGTTATGTAAACTAACGTAACCTTCAACATAGCCTTACTTAACGTATCATAACCTTATTCTTTATGTAATTTGTTTTTATTTTATATTTTATTTCATTTTGAATGATTTAAAAAAAAAAAACACCCGCATCTAAGCACCCATGAGCGCTTTGACATTTTGTTGAGAACTACATAGAAAAGACATAAAAATAGCCAACTATTTTTACCTCATATTTCCACAAAAATTTAGAGGAGAAGATCCTACCGACATGTATTTAATAATATATATATATATAATATAATATATATATATATATATATATATAGTATATATAATATATATATATATATATATATATATATATATATATATTCATAATATATGATATATATATTATATAGATATATAGTAGTATATATAATATATATATATATATATATATATTATATATATATAATATATAATATATATATATATATAATATATTATACTACTATTATTATTATAATATTAGTATTCTAATAGTATATATATATATGTATATTATATATATATATATATTACTATATAAGTATATATATATATATTAATATAATATACTATTTATATATATAATATATATATATATAGTAATATAATATATATATTATCTAGTAATATAGTAGTATAATACAATATATAATATATACTAATATATAATATATATATATATTATATAATAGTATAATATTAATTTTATATATATTCTTCTATTATAATATATAATATATAAAATATATTATGGCTATTTATAATGTTGATCAGCGAGCAAAAATCAATTAATTTAATGACGTTATTTTAATTAATTTTAGGTTAAAACATTAAGAATTTTTGAGAACCTTACCTAAATTAAACCTAACTAATATTAACGGAGTCAACCACTTATAGAATGTCTATATTACTTATATATATGTATCACTATAATATCATTATATGGACGATTATATAATATAAGCCTATAATATAATATATATATATATTATATATAATATATATATATATATATATATATATATTATATATATATATATATATATATATATATACATATATATTAGTAATATATAATCTTATAGAATGTCACCACTTACGGGCAGGAGTTGACCCAAAATAATAATAAAATAAAATAATAAAAATATCTAAATATATTTCTGCCTGCTTCATTGTCTTTTGACATATCCTTTTATTCTTTTCTTCTTAGAAACTTTTCCTCCTTCACCCATCTCCAGCTCTCTCTCTCTCTCTCTCTCTTCTCTCTTTCATCTTTCTCTCTCTCTCTCTCTCTCCCATCTCTCTTCCTCTCTCTCTTCTCTCATCTCTCTCTCTCTTTCTCGTCTCTCTCTCTCTCTCTCTCTCTTTCTCTCTCTCTCTCATGAACATCGAAGAATCTGCATTAACAAACTGATTAGCAGAAATTTCTTCATCCTCTTCCTCTTCTTCTTCGGCCTGCTTACGTTCTTTTCCTTTCGATAGTTATTCTCTCAGTTTGATCAGGTCTCGTATTAACAATGAAGGAACCGATTCAACACCGAAAGTATTACCTCTAGACTGATCCAGAACATGTATTTCCATTAGGATTGATCTCTTTATACTCTCCTTATTCTTTCTAATGAACACATCTTCAGTTAACTTCATCAACCATTTTTCAAACACATTCTTCGAGAAATAATACCTCGGATACAGTATAATCCCAAGCCAATAAAAAACTACACGCAAATATTATACGTATATAGTAGTATATAGATATATATATATTAATATAATTAGTACTGTATATATATATTATATACTATAGTATCGATATATATCTAATAATATACTATAGTATAATTTATTTACATATGGATAATAGATATATAATAATCATATAGCTAATATATATATATATACTATATAATATATGATGAGATATATATATATATATATCTATATTAATATATATATAGTTCATACTAGTACCTTATTATATATATATTATATAGTATAGCATAAATAGTAGCTATTCAGTATTAGATACTATATTAATATATATATATATATACGTATACGTATACTATATATATATAGCAATAATATATATTATATATATATACGTACTATATATATACGTATATATACATATACAATTATATAATATATATTTTATATATATATATATAAATATATATTATACATATTATATAAATATTATAGATATATTAATTCATATACATATATATATATAATATATAATATATATATATTATATATACTATACTATTAATAAATGTTCTTTATACTATTATAATAGTCTCGTAAATTTGGTGAAAAATAGGAAATAAATGATTTATGATGTTTTAATTATAAACAGTATGCAGAAAAGTTCTACAATTACCAACGAAAGTAGTAAATTTAGATGCAAAGAGATTGATACATGATCGCTATTCCCTCTACACATTTTGATTATTATCTATGAGTATTATGATTATTATTTATTAGGCTATTTATGTATTATTATTGATTGTATAATTATTATTATATTATTTATATTATTAATTATTTGATTATTAATTATATATTATATATTTATTATTGATTCATTATTATTATTAATTATATATTATAATATTATTACTTTATTGTTGTTGTTGTTTGTTGTTGTTGTTGTTGTTGTTGTTGTTTTGTTCTTGTTGCTTGTGTTGTTGTTGTTGTTCGTTGTTGTATGTGTTGATGCCCGTCTAGTATATAACTTCTCGACTTAAACTTATATAATGTAAAAAAATTTTTCTATTTCACGTGCACTACCGATCATGACCTTGATCTCTTTCCTAAAGGGACGTAACGCCCCCTAGAGCGTATGAGGATTCCAATACAATTTGCTTTTACGATATTTTCAACGGAAATTCAAGAAACTGAAATAGGTTATACAGCAGTATTAAAAAAAAAAACAATTTCTACATATTTTTACGAAATTAGATAAAATAAAATCTCTTCACACACGACACACACACACAACACACAACACCACACACACACATATATATATGAATATATATATATTATATATATATATATATATATATATAATATATTATATATTATATATATATATATTATATATACTTATATATATAATAATATTATAATACTATATATACTATATAATATCATACTATCATATATCTATATTATAATTATATATCATACTATATATAATAGTATTAATATATAATATAGTACTATATAGTATATAGTCATATATATACTATATATTAGTATTGATATACACTATATATGATTAAGATAGTATATATATAAATTATATAATATTATATATATATATAATATAGTATGATTATATTATATATATATTACATATAGTACTTATACTACTATATCTATTATATCTTATAATATGCATATTACTATAATATAGTATACCTATAGGTTATATATATATATATATATAATACTAGCATATCCGTTACGGCTGGCCCGGCTGTGGATGAGTTATTTAATCCTTGTTTCCCTCCTTGAAGAGGGATCTGCCACCGAGGTGGTGGCAACCTGTATAAAAAAAAATCTAAAGAAGTCTAATTCATAAGAAGAATTTCTGAGCTGCAAATTAATTTATAAAAGGTGGATACGAGAAAACGGAATTACTCGATGGCGGATTCAGATTGAGAGCAGGAAAAAAATCGGGCGTTGAACATTTAGTAGCTGGAAATTTAAAGATGTAAAGCAAGAGGTGGGATAATCGGAGCTCGGAATTGGTATTGAACCACAGTCGGCCGGTCGAGAGCCGGAGTCTGGAGCCTAGAATCGGAACCGGAGCCGGAGCGAGTCAGTTTAGGTTTAAATTTTCGAAAAGTAACCAAAATTTCAAAAATTAGTTTTCAACCTTATGATCATTTAAAATTTTTCTAAATTTTGGCCAAATTTGATTTACTCTATTTTGATCATTCCATTCTCCATATTGTATATATATTATCTTTCTCCCTAATATTATATATAGGTTTCTATACAGAGAAATTAGAATGAATGCTATCAAGCTTTATTAATTTTTATTATGTATATATATATATATATATATATATATTATATACTTATATATATATAACTACTAATATATTATATATATATATATTACTATGAAAAGTAAGAGTTGTCTTAAAGATTTTAAGAAATGAATGAATATTTAAATATCTGATGAGGTTTTGAAATTACGAAACCAAACTTTTTCTAAGATTAATGAAAGGTTTGACAAAGATTTAAAACGTCAATAAAGTCTGAATATTGGGAAGGAAAAGACATTAAGGAATAAAAATAATAAATTATAGAAAAAGTAAAAAAAGAAAATCGTGAGTGTTGTCAACTAAGCTAGACTAAAGTTTGACTAGAAATTACAAGGACAAGAATAAATTTAATTCGGCTAACTAATTTAACTAAATTAAATAAAATATGAAATTGATTTGAAGACTGTTAAGGAAATGAGTGGAAAATTAATCCTCCTTTTTATTTTCCAATAGCAATACTACCAAAATTTATTTGCTAGAAACAAATTTTGAACAAAAATTTGAATGATGACAAAGTAAAAATAAAACTGCTACACTGATGTTAGAGTTATCAAAAGGCATAAAAATAATGATAAAAAAAATTGTTTAAATTACAAAAATGGTGATCATTTGTTCAGCAGTGCAGGAATGTTTTTTACGTAATCATTAAATTTAATATTTACATTGAGTAAATTCCATTTCTACATCATTTAAAATCGATGAGTCTCTTGACAAATGCTTTCTGCAAATGCTTTTTTGCTTTTTTATAATTTATTTGTTTCTTTTGGCCCATTCGAAATTGGTAAATTAAATATATTAAAAAAAAATCAACTCTTTAATTAATAAACTTTACAAATCGTAGTAATCTTTCTTTTAAACGGTTTAATGAAATGGTGCCTTAATACCACTGTCTAACTGCAGGGAACAACCACCACCACTCATTCATATATATATATATATATATATATATATATATATATATATATATATATATAAATATAATATATATTATATATATATATATTATTTAATATAATATAATATATATATATTATATTATATATTATATATAGATATAATATATTATATATATATATATAATTATACATAATATATATATATATATATAATAATATATATTTATATTATATATATATATATATATATATAAATAATATATATACTCCTATAATATATTTATATATATATATATACTATATTATATATATAATATATATATCGAAATATTATATATATTATATAGTATATATAAATATATCTATATATATATATATTATATATATATATATTATATTATATTATATTATATCTATATATATATATATATAAACTATATTATATATATATATATATAATATAGTATACTATATATATATATATAATAATTAACTATTATATATATATATAATATATATATATATATTATATATATAATCATATATATATATATATATATATATATATATATATATATATATCTATATATAAAAATTTATATATATATAATAATATTATTATTATATATATATAAATATATATATATTATATATATAATATATATATATATATATATATTATATATATATATATATTATATATAATATATATATATATATATGCCTAATTACTCATTTTTACAAATAAAGAAAAGTTTTTAAAATGAAAGCAAAAAGGGATTTGAAAGTTAGCTAGTTAAATTCTAATGGACTATTAATTTTCTTAGTGGGAAAAAGAAGCTCGAGAAAGACGGACAAAAATGAAGTCTTAATTTAATCAGCATTTTTGGCTCTGTAAATATTCGCGGGTTTTTAAAAGAAATTTTCCCGCGTGACGTCATATTCAAAGCATTAATTTACATAATGAAAAATTCTTTTAAAATTTACGGTATCTTATTTGAGTTATTTTTTTTCTATCTATCTTATTATAATATTTATACCACATTTATTTCTGTTTTTTGTTCTTTACCTATTTTTAATTTTCATTTTCTTTTATTTTATTAAACTCTTTCTCTATTATATCTTAGTTTCTTTATCTTTTTCATTCCTTCATTAAGTTGTTCATTATTTTCTTAATTTTTCTTCTTTCAATTTTATCTATTTTGATAATTATAAAATTATTTATGTTCACTTTTTCTTATATTCTGCTGCCTGCTTAGTCACTGTTACTCCTTGAAGGAACATTGGGTCTCTCTCTCTCTCTCTCTCTCTCACTCTCTCTCTCTCTCTCTCTCTCTCTCTCTCTCTCTCTCTCTCTCTCTCTCTCTCTCTCTCTCTCTCTCTCTCTCTCGTTTGGTTCCTGTTATTCCTCTAAGAAACATAGGGACTCTGTCACAATCGTCATCTCTGGTTTATGATAACATCTATTTGTGTAATAGAGTGACGTAAACTGTGCAGGTGATAAGTATATGCAACACAGGCTTGGTTCTGCTTCCCGATGGACCAGATTCGATCCCAGATTATAGGGAATGGGAGAGAAGTGTTTCACCGACTGAGCTACAGCAGGACACGTTTCTTACTTTTTGGCATTTTCCAATGATTTTTTTTTAAACATTTTATTATTATTATATCTTTGCATGGATATGAAAGACGAGGAATTTCTTTCACTCTTTCTTTAATTCTTGAATATTTTTAATATTTTTTTCACCTTTTCTATTCATTGCTTTTGTCATTCTTTATATCTGCTTTCAAAGTAAAGTTAGTGCTTCTAGTTCTTTCTATTTCCACCTCCACTCTAGTCATATACATCAATATATATATATAATTATATATATATAGTGATATATATATATATACATATGTAAGAAATATTATATAATAATAAGACTATATATATATATATATAATATAATATTATATATATTTAGTATATAGAGAGATGAGAGAGAGAGAGAGAGAGAAAATAATTAGGAGATTTAATTCACATATTCAATATAGGGAAGCTTGGCAAATCTTATATATATACTATATATATATATATAATATATATATATATATAATATAATAATAATAACATATATTATATATTAAATAATATATATATTATATTATATATATATTATAGATATATACTATACTATATATATATATAACATTTGCCAAAGTCTTCCCCAATACTTGAATCTAGTGAATTAAAGTCCAGGCCTAATTATTCTCTCTTCTTCTCTCTGCTCTCTCTCTCTCTCTCATTCTCTCTCTCTCCTACTCTCTCTTCTCTCTCTCTCTCTCTCTCTCCCTCTCTCTCTTCTCCTCTCTCTCTTCTCTCTCTCTCTCATTCACACACACCCACACAACACACCAAACAATTATCAATCTGAATATTCCCATAGACAGAACTTTTATAGTAACAAATTTTAATCTTATGTTCTTCTTTATAATGTCTATTTGTACTAAGTCTGTTAACAAAAGCCAATGATATAAGTTTAATATTGAGAGAGAGAGAGAGAGAGAGAGAGGAGAGAGAGGGAGAGTAGAAGAGAGAGGAGAGAGAGAGAGAGAGAGAGAGAAATAATCTGTATATTTTAAATTTTTTAGGTTGCATGAAGGTTGTTACAAGAATATTTAAAAAAAAATAATACTTATTTGCATTTATTACAAATTTAAAACATATAAGAAAAAATTAAATAATAAAAATAATAATAATAATAATAATAAGTAAAAAATTAAGCCACTAATAGAATATTTATAATCATTTTAATATTTTCAATAATAATAATAAATAAGTAATTAATTAATAATAATAATAATAATAATAATAATAATAATAATAATAAACATAGAAATTTCCCTTCGCAAATAATATTCGTGCTTGTGAAAGCATCAAACATTTTTGCAATAAATAATTAAATAATAAATAATTCCAGTTTAAGATTCAAAATTCCTTTATTTAATTTTTTATATATTTAATTATATTTTATAATATATAGATTTTAATTCAATTTGTTTTTCCTGTTTCTTTAATTAAACATCGCTGCTGAATCATAAGATTAATTATGAGGATAATTTTATGCCATTTATGCCACTGACTTGAAACATTTCTTCTAAATCGGAAATGTATAAAAACAATTAAAATTATAGTACTTCAATCCAATGTTGTAATTTTTGCACCATCTTGTGTGTGTGTGTGATGCACATGTACTCTTTCGCGGAAAACCACTGGAGCTCCACAAAAAAGAATTATACAAGCAAGCAAAATTTTAATTTTTATTATCCAAGATCCAATAAACTTGATTTTATGAAGTTAACAAAATTGAAGGAAAATGTCATATTTTTTATAAAAATTATTTAATTACGTTATGATCGAAAATGACATAAATAGTACTATGCCATTTAAAAAGGAATTTAAAAATTTGTTTGTTTTGAACCAACCACAACGTTTCTCTTACATTTCTACGTAGGTAAATGAAGGCGGCTTTCTATCGAAAGACAGCGTTGGAAAACTTTGAATTTTGGAAAGCATTCCGTAATTGCTCAGATAATTGTCCTTAATTAATATATATATATATATATATATTATATATATATATATTATAATATATATATATATATATAATTATTATATATATATATAGTATATATTATATATATATATATATATATTATCTATATACAATACTATATATATAGTATATGATAATATATATCATAATATAATTACTATAATATCATATATATATGATAGTATAGTATTATATATATTATTATATATTATATATATATAATATCTATATATTATATAGTGGGAAAGTAAGAAGAAAGTTCTCGAAAATTTAAAATATATTATTTATATACTATATATATATATACTATATATATATAGTATATTATAATATTATAATATATATATTATATATATATATATATATTATATATATATATATATATAGATATATTATATATATTATATATTATTTATATATATATAATAATATATAATATATATCATAAATATATACTTATTATTATATATATATATATACGGCATATATATATACGTTATATATGATATATAATATATATATACATATAATACTATATATTCAATTATATATTTATATATATATATAATATATATATATATATATATTATCTAATATATAGTATCATATATATATATGACTCTTCGAAAACATAGCTATTTCACCTTTGACAATCTTTTCTTCAAACAAATTTCTGGCCTTGCTATTGGTTCTCCTCTTCCCCATCTTAAGTAATATTTTTATGGAGCTAATTGAACATCAGTATATAATCAATCACCCCCTCCTTTCCAACTCCACATGTCTTCGTTATGTGGATGATGTCTTTTGTTCTATTTCAAAGACTACTAATTTCAATGACATTTTACACTTAATTAACAAAATTTATCCTTTTAATTCTTTCACACATGAATTACCCCAAAACTCTTCTCTACCTTTTTTAGACACACTAATTTCATTAGAAAATATCTACACATCTTTCTTCTTCTGTCTAATAAAACCACTTCTTCCTTCACATCATTATATACATTGGTTGTTCTACACAATACTACAGTACCAAATTAGCTATTCTCCATCTCTTTATCGTTAGAGCATTTAAATCTGTTCTTCTTACTAATCTATCACTGAAACTAGAATTTCTTTTTCACGTTCACAAAACATTAATTATCCCATTATTCATCTTATCAGCTTACACAAAGCAATTAAATATTATAATAGTAATCCCTTAACACAAAAAAAACATTTAACTTATCTTCCCATCCCGTATAACTTAAATTATAAAATTAAACAACATCTTATCTCCCAAACGATATCTTGTTTTACAAAAAAATGTACCATTCCCCTCACAAAAAGATTTTTCAAAACCCCCAAAATCCAAATATTCATATTCAATCAGTGTATTTATTGTTTACTTGTTGTAAACTGCCTAGGATGTATGTCGAGCAAACTAACTGATTAACTTATCCAAGAAGAAGAATGTGCACACAAGCAAGATTTAATCAATGATTCGGCCAAATCTGCTTAACCACAAACCGATCGGTTTAAGAAAACCATAAACATCAATATTACAGATGTTCCCCTTTAACATTTTCATGCATATATTAAAAAAAGGAAACGATAATAGAATCAAGTTATAATTTATAATTACACAATTTATTTTAACAAGTTCGGGAGAAATTCAAGATTGGACAGTATTCAGAATTCCATCTTGCTTACTTCAAACTTCTTACACACAAGAAACCAATGATTTTTTTTTTCGTAGCTTTAATGTAAATAATATTTTAGTCCTGCTTCATCTCTGAAAGAAGGTCTTTCAAATTATTGTAAGACGAAAGCTAAAACTATGTAATTAAAATGGATGGTATTATTTTGTACTTCGATATTGATTGAAATATGAATAAAGAAATTTTAAATTTTGCCGTGTATTTCATCACAATATATATATATATATATATATATATATATATATCAGTGGCGACTCCATCAACTTTTTACTACTCGTGCTCTCTCTCTCTCTCTCTCGTCCTCTCTCTCTCTTCTCTAATTATACTTATATATATATATATATAATATTTATATATATATATATATATATATATATAATATATACTATATTATTATATATATTACTATATATATATATATATATATATAATATATTATAATAATATATATATTATATTCATATATATAAATATATATACTATATAATATATATATATAATATATATATATATATAATATATATTATATATATATTATATATATATTATTATATATATAATATATATTAAATACTCGAGTTTTTTTTCTTAAACGTTTTCTTTATCTAAAACGTTTCTATAAGCTGATTCCATGGTAACTATTATATTAAAGTCACTCTTTTCTCTATTATTCTTAAAGTCATTTTAAGTAATTTCTTATTATTTTATTTGTTTTATTAAATTTTATCGCAAGCATTATAAAATTGCAAAATAGATCGTTCGTATAAAAGATTAACTTCGCGTGAGCACAGTGAGGAGTCGTGCTTCCTGCTGAATTTAATCTCCCTCACTTTAAAGCCTGCGTCTGTGCACATCTGCTTAGATTTGCCGCTAGCGGATGAAATATTCTAGCGTGCAACAACCCCCTCCTTGAATAGGACTCTGCCCGTGAGTGGTGTTGACAGTTAAATATATATATATAATATATTATATATATAGTATATATATATATATATATTATATATATATATATATATACTAATATATATATTATATATATAATATAAATTAATTATATTAAATTTATTAAATATATATAGTTATATATATATATATATATTATATATATATATATATATATATATAAATATATTATATATATATATTATATTATATATATAGTATATATATATATATATATATTATATTAAATATATTTATTATATATATATATATATATATAGTATACTATATTCCTACAACACACAGGGAAAAAAAAATTAATTTTTATGAAAACTTAAATCGAATACGAATTCAATATCCCCGTATTTATAAACTAAGAGCTCAATTTTATTAAAAGCGCACAAAATAAGTAATAAATTAATCATTAATAAAGACATATGAAAGCTATTCATTACTAACTCCCAACTCCCACACAGAACTTCTCATCATAAATATGAAATAAAACTACTAGTTTGCCAAGCAAATTACGCTACTGCCCTAGAGGAGTCTGAGCTAAACGAGTTATTGCAGGACTTTGGTCGGAGAATGGGACAATGATTCTATATGAAATTATGAATAAAAAAGTCGGTATAGAGATGATCAAGTTAGCATAAAATTAATTAATAGTTAATTTTATTATTATATTTTTAATAATATTATTATATATTTCTTGTAATGTAATTTAAATTGGGATTCTTCAAAAAAAAAAATGCTAATTGAGTCAGTCGGCAAATACGGAACTTGCCTAGCCATATAGGAAAAGGAACTATTTTTTTGACTCAGAGAAATAACAGTTGCCACCAATCGCTAATATTAAAAAAGAAATAGAAGTAGAAAATTAGTCGACCGCTTATCCAATGAGCCTTTCGAACGAAATACATATATATATAATAATATATTATATAGATTATATTATATATATATATATATATATATATATATATATATATATATATATATATATATATATATATAGTAGGCTGAGCTTTTTAAATATTTTTTGGGTTTCACTTGGCAAGTAGGCGTGCCTACTCTTCCTACCCAGACGCCCCGCCACCATAGATAATATTATACACTATACCAAAATATCATAAATACAACATATACTCATATAAATTATATATCATATATAATAATATATTAAATATAATACTTTAAATAATAATACTACTAATAAGTATATATATATACTTAATATATATATATACTTATATATAGGTAAGAGTAGGAGAAGTGAGCTTCTAAAATGAAAAACAAAAAATTTTTAATTTTGGAGACCTTTTCTTATTTCCCAACAGTATAAGATATATAATTACCGTGACATTATAGGAGCAAATTAAGATATGCTTTACAAATTCCAAAGATTCCATGGCTGCTCTAATCGAACAGAAAGCCACGCCATCACTTACTAACCCTACGTTCCGCAATGTTCAAGAAACCCCCGTAGTGATTAGTTCAATTAACAAACCAAATTTCTAAAATTCCTTTTTAAATAGAAATAAAGGTAAATTTATAGTATCTTATTGATTTCCATAAGTAATTAATATATAATATAAATAAATACAGATATATAGAGCATAAAAATGTAAAATATTCTAATATTATGATATATATATATATATATATATATAATATAGTACATAAATATATATATATATATATATATATATATATATATATATATATATATAAAATATAAAAATAATAAAATAAATAATATAAAAATAAAAATAAAAAAAAATAAATAAAAAAAAAAAAAAAAAAATAAAATAAATAAAATAAAAAATAAAAAATAATAAATAATAAAAAATAAATAAAATAAAAAAAAAAATAAAAAATAAAAAAAAAAAAAAAAAAAAAAAAAAAAAAAATAAAAAAAAAAAAAAAAAAAAAAAAATAATAAAAAATAAAAAAAATAAAATAAAAAAAAAATAACAAATAAAAAAAAAAAATAAAAAAAAATATAATAAAAAATAATAAAAAAAAAATAATAAAAAATAAAATAAATAAAAATAAAAAAACTATGCCTTATGACACCTATAGATAAGGCACAGTTTAAGTGTCATCCAGTGCAGAACCAGAAAAAATAAAAAAAATAACATAAAAAAATATTAATATATAAAATAAAAGCATCTCATGCCACTCGTAACTATGTCAACAAAACTAGTATGTGACACACCTCTCGTGTGATAACACATGGCAATACAACAGTCCCTCTACTACTCATCCCGCTCGAATAGTCTCCATCCACCTCAGACTTACGTCCGTTCCTATAGTATATATATATATATATATATATATGATTTATTATATATAATACTTATATATAATATATTATATAATAATATATATATATAAGAATAATATATCATATGTTTATATATATAAATATTTATTATAATAATATATATATTAAAATTTATAATCATTATATAATTAAGTATATTATATATATAACACACTTCGCCCACTAAATAACAAACACAAAAAACAAATCTTACATGCCAATGGCAAAGAATGAAATTTTCTATTTTTCTGGGACATATATATTTCAGCAAATATTACCAGGCTACAAACAGGGTTACAGCTTCGCGTGCTCCTATCCCAATATTAAAGATAGACTGTAAGTGTTCCAGCCGCTACAGGGGATCAATGATTTGCCGAATTTCCCGTACTTTCATTTTTTGAAAAGTTTTTCTCCCATACAGGTGGAGAGAGAGAGAGAGGCGAGAGACGAGAGAGACGAAAAAACGAATGAGTCGAGACTGAGGAAGAGGAAGACAGGGAGACGGAGCAGAATGTTGGGAGAGATGAATAGTCCACACTACCCTAGTACTTGGAACTATTCACCTAGACAAGAAAAAAGGGTAGAGGAAGAGAGCACGAGGACGGAAAGAAGAGAGAGAGGAAAGAGGAGCGCGGAGAGAGAGAGAGCGAGAGAGGAAGAGCGATGAGAGAACGCATTCGATCCGACAGGATAGGACACTTGAACGAAGTCGATCGAAATCTCTCCCGTTACGGTCTTATCGAAAATAAACTCGTGCAGTATAGCTAGTTCGAATCATATTCATGATTGTGATGGCATAATATAAAATTTTACCAGTGTTTTGTGGCGATATTTATTTTTTAGTTAGTCATCACATTTCATATTTATGATTTCGATTTGAATATTAGGGGATAGGGGCAAGATTGACTTACTAGAACCCAATACGGATTTTGAAAGAGACCGACCATTTGTCAGCCCACTTTAGCGTCAAAGTCAAAAAAACGTTGTGGAAATGTAGTTCCAGCGACTCAGGTAAATAATAATATGAAAAGCTCATCTCTAATATCAATAGAGCTAGCTCCACTCTTATGACTTATGTTTGAATTTTCAACTCAGGGCCTTATTGCTATTCCGAATGTCCCATCCACTTAACCATTCGCGAACTACCCGAAACCAAAAAAAGGCTTCAAACCGAACTTTTATAGCCTCGACGAATCAATGATTGAGAACTGATTTCCAGAACTAATTCTCACACGACTCTATCTCGCTCGTTCGAATCTGTGACAATTATAGGATATATAAACCAAATGAACTGCAATAACCGCAACTGAATTTACAAATAAATAAAGATATTGCGGGAAAATAAAGAGTCTCAGCAACAAAAATGATATTAAAATTACGAGGATAGGAAAGTAGCGCACACGAAGATGTGATGAGTACATTGTAATGGTGTGATAGGGGTTTCGCCAATGACATCCCAGTGACCTAAAGGTTCGCCTTTAATTGAAATTGCATTTCATATACCACAAGCCTCATACCTCCAAACAACATCGTACATGACACCACATATCATTATATCCAGATATCATTTTGCATGTATTCGATATATCCACACTCATACGTTCTAAGGCAAACATCTTAGCAGACAATCCGTGTCCTTACATATCCCATGTGTGGGGGGAGAGAAGAATTGCCCACGGAACAAGCATCGTTGTATTTTTCTCCGATGCGAGAAGCGAGCTAGAAATGTGGGCCATTGGCGTTGTGTTGGACTGCCCTAATAAACTAACTCTCAGTACCTCCTGTGCTAATTAGTTATCTGGCGGAATAGTAGCCCGCATGACACTCAGGCCAGCAGACTCACCGAGCCTCCCCCGAGGTCTCTGTGAGACAGATCTATACTAATACAACGTATACTACAGATACATCTCCCATTATATCTTTCACATTTACATTTTGGGATGTTGCAGTTGTAACAATACCATCAAGCGTCTCAAGTACAGAGATTTGGGCTCCATCGCACCGTACCAGTTGACGTGAAGTCCGATCTATCGCCCCCAGATTAGTCATATTATTTGTATCAGAATCCAGAATAATCGGCTGATATCACGTAACCTGATTTTTCTTACAAAAACATCCTGAATCGACCGTACCCACACTCACCACACAACGTCGGAACACAGAACATGTTTATTGATGGCGTCAACTTAATTAGACAGACCACTACACCAAAAAGTTTTGCAATCAGGTACTCCTGTTAGAATATTATACCTTTAGAGAAAGGGATTATCCATTATTATTAATTTTTTTAATTTATAATAATTTATTACTAATATTTATTCATTTCTAAGATTTTGTATATTTTTTTTCAAGATAAAAATAAATTGATAAGAATTACATAACTGGATTTTTATTATATTTAAATATTAATTATATATTATATTAGCCTGCCCGCCACCCGTTCATAGCGCATGTATACTACGGTATACGGTCTCTCTAACAAGCTGAGCATAATATTATATACGTAGCGCACATCGCTACCTTCATGACATCATATGACATCCTCGAACTCCCTCGCTGTACTTATGACGCTGCCTCGCATAGAACTCACACTCACCTTTCGCGCAACCATATATATATATAATACTAGTTAATTATATATATATATATAGATATATATATATATTATATAATTTATATATAATATATATATTATATAATATAATTATATGTATATATATAATATAGATAGTATAATATTACAGTAATAGTATTAATATATAATATAATATAATATAAATTATTATTATTAAATACTAAATATAATTATAATATATATTAATATAAATATATATATTGATTTATATATATATAGTAATATATATATATACTATAATATATAGTATATATAAATAATATATATATATATATAATATAATAAATTTAATGTATAATATTATATATTATCTATATTAATTATATTATATAGATATATAAGAAATAAATATAAATAAGTATAAATAAATATTGAACTATACTTAAAAACTATATTTATATATATATATTATAATATATACGTATTATATATATATATATTAGATATAAATATATTTATATCTATATATATATATTATCTATATATTATATAATTAGGAATTATATCGCCGGCGAACTCTGAATCGTCCATTTATTATACCACTTCCATCAGTCCTCTCTCAATATTATAAAATGGATGAGAGCTATGCAGCCAAAAATCAGTCTGTCCTTCCGTAACTTCGTCACGCATGCTTAACATACTATGTCCAAATATATCTTGCAACGCAAACTCGACGCCATCATACACCCGTGCGAACTATCCGACTATTCTTTTCCCTTAAAAAACCAAAACGATTATAGTTTCAAAAAAGATATAGGAATATCCGTGTGGAGGTATTAACTAAAAAGAGTATATAGTAAAGTTAACTGCTATAATATACAAAGTAATGCATAAACTCTATAGAAAATTATATATATATATAATTCATACCTTTTTAATTTATAATATATTTTATGTTAAATATAATTTATAGATAAATCAATTATAAAAATCTGAATCTTTAGGTAATGTTAAAAGCTTATAGGAGAGATTTATGTAAAAAAATTATTGGTCATTACTAAATAGAATAATAGAAGTTCCAGCAGATGTGTTACCCTACCTGCACCAAAAGATTCAAAATTGATCTACATAGGGAGCTGGATTGGAAGTCAATAAGACTAAGTCCAATAAAAATAAATCAAAAACACAAGCAAAATTAGCGAACTTAATAATAAAATTTGGAGAAAGTATTAAAAGAGCAAAAGAAATTGCCTGAACAACTCAAATTAAGCACTTCATTAAACATTGCGTAAACACAACTGTGGTAGGACATGCCTACAAAAAAAGTGAAATTATGCACGCCGTCGCAACTATAAAACTTTTCAATCTATTTCATCAAACTTTTTTGAAATTCTCTCAAAATTATCTCTCAATGAAAGAAGGCCAAAAAAAAATAATACTTTAAAAAATTGGAAACTGAGAAAACAGTTAGTGAAGTCTTTCAAACTTATCATTTTTAAAGCCCATATTTACTAGTAGATGCGGGTTTGGGTTAAGCGGGGTCTAGACCCGGCCACGAGAATTTTTTCGTGTGCCCATGCTCCCAAACTTTGACACTAACAAACGTATAATACTATATATCTAGTATACTAGTATTATATATAGCTGACTAATATATTATATATATTGATTATATATAATATTTAAATAAACATTATATATACTTATAGTATAGAATATATATATATATATTATATATGCTATTTACTCAATAATGCGGGAGGAAAAACCCTAATAAAAATTAAATTATAACCCCCATTTTTTTTTATGAGTATAAACACATAAGGGGTAAGTATATATATATATACACTTATATATACAATGGGACACTTTGCGTTACTATCTCATTTTCTCAACTTTGAAAATAAATTAATTGGCTTTCACGAAGTCAAAAGTCAGGTATTATTTGAACCGTAACTCATTAAATAAATAATAAAGAAATGTTGATATTTTGAATAACCATCCAACTAGCCACACTTACCAGTATATTGCTTGACATAAGTTAAATCCCCTTAAAAACCTCTTTAAACATTTTACTCTCAATATCACACTTAATGAATATCTAATCCCAGACAATTTTAATAATAGTCTCGCGTGTAGTAATTTACCTCAAGCCTCAATAAATAAAAAGGTGAGATACAAAAATGATGCCTATTAATTATGGACCGTTCTCAATATCAACATACTATTAGTAAAATAATTATTTTATATATTAAGATTATAATTAATTATTAATATTATTATAATAGCTAATGCTAAATATCTTAACAAAAATAACCACGTTTCACATACTTACAGTTTGGCTTAGGAAGATATAGAATCTGTTATATTTCAACTTGAGCTTTCTTGATTGATTTGTATACTGAAAAAAATATTACTGATAAATTAAATCGAACTTTTAAAGAAATTTATACTTTAGCGCTATATATTCTCTCATTAGGATCTTAATATAAGTAGACTTTTGAATACAATCATAAGATTAATATATATCATAAATTGATTAATTGCTTCTGTAATGTAAAATATTTTTTATATAAAACTGAGAAATTCTTAGGATTAAATATTTATATTCTTAACATTAAAGGTGAGATACATTGTATATCTAGTATGAGTAGAGATCACAGCTATTTTGATTAATAATTAGGCGAATAATATATGTTCGTGATATTTAAACTCGAAAATAAATTAGCGTGTTTCCACTTAAAAGCGACTTTATTAATCACTCTTATCATCCTCTTATTTACTTCTCCTCGTCTTCTAATCTTCTCTTGTCAAACATTAAGAGTAATTTCACAGGATTTTTTTACTTGATAAGATTGGAATTTGCAGGTCGATATATCTACAAAAAATTGTTGACTGAAAAACCCATCTATGCGATCATTCAAGAAAATCAGTACAAAACACATTAAATAAGATTAGTGCACATGGATCTTAAATTTATTACTAATAGTCTTTTCACTAAATCTACAAAAAAAACGACATTAAATTCCTATATTAGTAAATAAAACTATAGATATTTAAGATATTTCAAAATTGAAAAAATAGGCTAGATTATTTGTATAAAATCAAGCCTAAATCAAATTTATATAATAATTGGATTGTCAAAAGGGAGATAGGGATAACACTTTGGTTTGTGCGAAGATAATGAACTTTATCTAGTGTTGTAAATAGGTTAAATTAGCAGAGTATATGCTAATATGACTAGTAAAAATTAGGCAAAATACATATTCTATATATATATATTATAAATATATATATATATATATATAATATAATTAATATATTAATTAATATATATTTATATTTATATATATATAGTAAAAATATATATATATATATAAGATATATATTATATAAATATTTATATTATATATTAATATATATGTATATTTATTAATATATATATATAATTAATACTATTATATTATATATATAATAATTTATAAGATTATTAATATTATATATAATCAAGTAAACCCATCTCTTTTGCTATATTGTCCTCCCAGTATCACGGGAATTACAGCTAACAAATCATTGCTATTTCAACCGCTTATTGCTATGCAAAAACCTTTGTATACGACTTCTAAAGCGGTAGCCAAAAGTTTTTAATGACCATCCAAAAACCTTAATTGTTTGAAAAGCTAATAAATTAACATTGTAAAGATTAAGTAAAGACAACCTAGCTAAAGTTATCTCTTCTAAAAGCGAGCAGCACCAAAATCATATAAATAAACAAAGCCTTGTGACTTTCCTTCATTATTCAAAATTATTTCATAATAATCAGATTAAGAAGATGGCAGAGCCTTCTACGAAATAGTTCACGCATATCAATTCTAACCTTTATGTGTTATCGTGTTTAGTAAAAAGCCAGACAAGCACGCTAGCTAATTAAAGGTGTAGACTAAATTTATATTAAATAATCGATTTGACCATAGTCTAAAAAAATAAAGGATCCTTAAGGGAGAGACTTCATATGAACCAGACCCCCTACTTTTTGAATATGCAAAAATCTAAAATTTTCACTTTTTTATTATTATCGATAATATATTAGTAGAATTCCTCCTGAACATCATGTGTTAATTATTTTTTATAAAAAATTATCTAAATTAGTTTTTAGATACACGAAGATTTATTTAGAGAGGTGCTCGACTAAAAAATTTCAATTCCAGTGTGTGTGTGTGTAGGTATATATCCCGAATGTGCGTATAGGTAGGTGTGACGTTACATATAGATATACTCTGTATCTGCTCCACTGCTACAAGATATGTAGTATAAGATGGGCGATGCACACAATGCTATGTACCAAGTCTGAATTATTAGTGAATGGGAATATTTATATAAGAAAATAGAAGATACTAAGTATTACCTCTCATATTCTCGGTAGTGTCATCATTAGATAGTCGTAATAAGTGGCAATCGAATTACGGTACTCCTCATTCTCATTTGGATGTAATTATCAATCAGTCAAGAAATATAAAATTAAAGTCTCAGAGTATACCTCGGAAAATAGACACTTGTGTGTGTGAGGCTCAGAAGTTAGACACGGGAAAAAAGCCGGAGCTCAGGCGGAGACCGGCAGAACAGCATAGGAGGAAGAGTGGGATAGATATATTTTTGCGAGTGATGAGAGGAAGTAATTGTTTTTTGAGGAAATGAGAAGAGAAGAGGGTTGAGGTTGGCCAGAGGAAGGGATGATGCTATAGAAAAGACTTTCAAAAATGTAGGCGAGTAAATCCTAGTAACGAGTCCGGAAGAATCCAGGATCATAGTCTATGAAAGATCATCTGTTAGTTCTAGAAGTGTTCTGCATTTTACACGGAGTCCTGTAGTACTCAGAAGAAGAAATCGGACCGGAAGACTTCAGAGCCGGCAATTTTTGCACGAAGAACCGGAGTATGATTTTTTTCTGGAAGCAGAGTATTTTTTTAGAGACGATCATGCCCAAAAATTTTTTGACTACCGTCCTGTATATCTATATTATTATCATATAGAAGTAAGGGAATAGCAGTTCGAACCGAAAAAAACCTTAAATTAGGTGTTTAATTTCTGTAGCTGAAGCGGAATGAGATATTGGAGCTGTGCCGAGGCCTCTTCTATATGTGCACTTGAAAACGCCTGACGATATCTTGCGCCTGGCTGTAATGATGTATATTGTGTCACTAGACAAACTCCGTCATCATGTCTTATACGTCCTGAAATAATGACAACCTTTCTATCGCTCTAGCAAAAGGTTAAAGATTCGGAATAAAGGCGGTAAACTGAAATAACAAATAATTCTCCAAAGGACTAATATGGGTACCTACCAGTAAATGTGAGCATTAGAAAACAACGATTAGATAACTGATCCGAGATTCCTGAGACGGCTAGACCATAAGAAAACCGGGTATGGCCGGCAGCAGGAACCGAATTTAATAGCCAGGATAAAAGTCCGTGCACGGAGTCAAGATATTATAGTAATATAATTATTCCGCGCGGAGGCTTATAATATCTGTTGGGTATTATAATTATTTTTTTTTAAATGATTTTTTAATCATGAAGTAAATGGATGCCAAGAAGACGTCGATCACTGTAAGCTAAAATTTATTATAATTATATAGTTTGACAAGTAGTAAATCCGTAGTTGAGATCCGGATCCGGACAGGTCGGAGCTCAGTGATGTCAATTAACATGGGGAGCCGAAGTCAAGAGAAGATTTTGATTTTTATTTATTTCTCGAGTAAAGAAAATTTTTATTAAGGTTAGAAAAATATTTAATTGCCAGAAGAAGTGTATATATATATATATATATAATATATTAATACTTATAAATATCAGGCCTAAGAAACAGATCTTATATACAGAGTTACTACTGAGTTGATTTGCATACACGACACTTAGATATGTAGGTATACAAACGAGATCCTCGAAAGTAGATCGGGAGAAGAGCCAGGATTCGGCGTATTAGATTCTCTGAGATGAGTGTGCGATGAAATGGAGGAAATGAAAAATATAAATTTTTTTTTTTATAGAATTTATATTTTTTTATGTTTAGTAGTACCCAAAAACCTTACCGATAAAGTGTTTTAGAAGATAAAAACCTTGCACAGAAAAAGCAATACTAGTGGACATTGAATGAAGTTGTATTATACAATTAATTATGTAGTCGGAGCTGACCGAGAGTCGGAACTGTAGCGTGCGGGAACTCCGGAGAGGTGGGCCGGTTCCATGACCGCGCTGGCAGCCATAGGGGAGTGCACAGAGGGCGGAGAGAGCCCCCCGCGACACTCTAAAGAATCAATAAGAATAGCTACACCGATGTTTTCTGTTTCTAGCCTACACGCACAGGTAATATGGTTGGGTGATATGGGAGATTCCCACCCCACCATTCGTTCCCCCAATTGCCAGAGGGAAGATCGACCCGTTGATCCTTCTGCTACACCACGGCTAAACCCTCTGTGTAGAATAGTGGTCATAAGAAACTCTTATAGTGTCTAAAAATATAACAGCCTTTTTTTTTATAGTCCATGATAAGCCTGCCATAGCCGTGTAGCGCTCAGAGCATTGAGATCACTCTCCAATGAGCCGCTGGTATATCCGTAGAGCTCGTGAAGAAAGATACACAAGAAAAGAGCCAAGAATTCAAGAAAAAGAACAGAAAAACAGAAGCTTCGAGAGTCCCGAGTTATCAAATTTAATACCGTGTAGTCCCCCGATTAGTTAATAGCGCTGAGATCAGGTTCTAGTCTATCCTCTGGCAGGTCACGTTTCTCGAAGTAATCTAGCCACGTGGGAGCCGGAACCTGGGGGTATGACATTTTTTTTATTTTTTTTCAAAAAAAAATTATCTTTTATGGTCTAATGAAAAAAAATATATAATGTATATAATACGCAATATATTATAAATTATCATAATATTTACTTGTAACAAAATATTTTCAAAAGCTTTGTAAACAAATAAAACTACTTAGTTCATAATTTGGTCCAGAGTCAGTAATTAATCACGTATCCGGATCCGCGGAAATTCGGAAAGACGGATCGTACTTTGGAATAAAATTTATTTTTCATTAGTAAATAATTTTCTTAGATTAGAATTAAATAAAAAATTTTGTAAATTGCCATTGAAGACTATGCTGGTAAACTTAATTTATTACCAAAATATAGTATGGGTAACAGAATCAACTTAATCAGGAATCCGGTATTTTGAGTAGTCGCTAGAGTACGGTAAGTTCGTGATTTAACAATTATGTTCGGTATGATGGTACGTAGTTCTGGATAATAATAAGCCAGTAACAGTGAAATTATGATTTATTTCGAAAAATATTGTTTTTAATAGGTAAATTTTTATTAAGAATATGGCAAAAATAGTAGCCAGTAGTGTACGTACAATTTTCATTATTAAAAGAAAAGATAATTCAGATAACTCAATTAGTCAGGATCCGTGATATCAGTTTGTTTGAATTCATGGTAACGAATATGTCCGTTATTAAATTTTAATTTTAATAAAAAATATTATTAATTTTATTAGTTATTATTTAAAATTAATTTTATATATAATGCCAGAAGATTATAACTATATTACGTATACTGAACAATTTTCACTTAAATATAGATTCAGTAGGAATAACCTTAGGTCCATGAATCCTGACGATGATAAGCCGAAAAACGTTGAAGTACGGGTAAGCATGAGTAATAGTAGTAGACGGAGGTGGTGATGATCTAAGTAGCAGGAGCCTGTGTTAGTGATACGTAATAATGTTTTTCTAAAAATAATTATATATTGTGTTTATAGGACCTCTGAATAAAATATTCTTTT